>AWUE01017030.1:0-70446 GCA_001974825.2 Corchorus olitorius
AAGATTTGCGGAATTTGTAAGCAAGGACACTACACTGATAAGTGCCCTTCTTTGGAACACACCGCGCAAGAAGTCAATGCTGTTGGAATGCAAGGAGCATATCAAAGGAAGCCTGAACCTTATTGGAGAGCCGAGCAACCAAGTCAACAATATGGGAACCAAGGTAACTATCAAGGAAGGCCAATGAATTATCAAAGGCCTAATTTCCAACAATCTTCACAAGCTATCGAGATGCAACAATTGAGAGAAGCTATGGAGATGATGAGGAAACAAATCAGTCAATTGGCTAGTGACATGAGTGAGCTCAAGACACAAGGTCAACAAAGGATCCCATCAGAACCAAAGGGTCCTCCGAAGGAGAACGTAAGTGCAATCACTTTAAGGAGTGGAAAAGAGTTGAAAACCCCTATCCAACCCATGCCGCACAAGATGAAGGAGAGCCGAGCTACACCAAAGAAGAATTGCTAATGCCTGACAAAGAAATCAAGATCGAAGACGAGCCCAGAAGAGATGGTGCAACCACCATGGAAAAAGCCAAGGAGACCGCCGCCGACAAGAAGGATTCAAAGACTGATGCTGCGTCACCTTTTCCATCAAGATTGAAGAAGTCAAAGAAAGAAGATGATGATCCAGATATTTTGGAGATAATGCGCAAAGTTGAGGTCAACATCCCACTTCTTGATGCCATTAAACAAATTCCAAACTATGCAAAGTTACTTAAGCAACTTTGTACCAACAAGAAAAGGTTACAAGGTAAGCTAAGTGCTGGAGTTAATGTCTCTGCCGTGCTTCAAAAGAGTTTACCTCCTAAGTGCAAGGATCCAGGTACGTTTTCTATTACTTGTTCTATTGGAAAAAGAGTCATAGAGAATGCTATGCTAGATCTAGGTGCATCTTTAAGCGTTATGCCTTATTCTTTTTATCAATCTTTAAATCTTGGTCCTTTGAAAACTACTGATGTGATTCTGCAGTTAGCTGATGGATCTTTGGTTCATCCTAAAGGTGTTCTAGAGAATGTCTTAATTCAAGTTGAACACTTGATTTTTCCTATTGACATCTTCGTTATGGAGATGGAACATTCGAAGGATCAATGTTCTCTTTTATAGGAAGACCTTTCTTAAGAACTTCCCATACCAAGATTGATGTATTCAATGGTTCATTGACCATGGAATTCGACGGTGATGTGATCCACCCTAGAACTTCATCTCAATCGCCATTAAACTCTAACAAGTTTGTTTGTGTTGTGAGTGCTAAGAAAGAAGCCAGTGGAGAATCTTCATCAACAAAGCCTGATCAGATTTCCAAAGGAAGACAAAGGATTAAAGACATTCGACAACGCTACGACGAGAATTTCCACCAATTTTGGGGGAGATTTAAGAAGTTGTGCATCGATTGCCCTCAACATGGATACAATAGAAGATCTCTTATCCAAATCTTCTATGGAGGATTAGGACTCAAAGATCGAGTTCTTGTTGATTCCTTTAGTCGCACTCCAATATTGAAGAAAACCCCGGAGAATGCATATTATGCGTTTGAAGAATTATCCCGAAGGACGGAGTTTTCAACCTCAAAGAAGAAACAAAAAGCCAATAAGCATGGAGTTCAGCCACAAGGAGAGAAGCAAAAGATGGAAGCCAAGGAACCAAAGGAAGACACTCAAGGCAATGATCGAGCCAACCCAGCCGGCCAATACCCGGCTATGGCCCAGCCATCCTCGCACATGGCCCGGACGGGACCGGCCAAACCCAAGCCGCCCCGAGCCACATGGCCGGCCATGGCCCGGCCACCCGAGCCATCTACCCGGTCATGCCAGACCTCATCCGCGCCATCCGACCGGCCAGCCGCGCCACCAGCCCAGCCATCCGTGCCTTCCTCCGCGCCCTTCCAAGCCTCAGCCGAGCCATCTGCCCAGCCATGCCCGGCGTTACGAGCACCCTCCGCGCCACTTGCCTGGTCCAGACTGGCTACTGTCCGGCCATCTCATGTTTCCACCAAGCCATATCTGCCCATTGCCGTCCCACCACCAGTTAAGCCTGTGCCACCACCGGCTATGCCCGTGCCATCGCCATTCCAAGCCGCCACATCAACTGTGATGAATTCAAGTCTTGATAAAATTCAACTTGAAGTTCTCAAAGCCATCAATGATACTCTCAAAATCATTGTGGAATTGTTGAAGGAATATACCCATAGTTCCTTCACCCTTGAAGAATAATTTCTTTAAGGCAGTCTAGCCAAAGACTCTTAAAGAAAGGCGCTTTCTGGGAGGCAACCCAATGATTTTACATGAAGAACCGAAGGAGAGCAAATGGAGCTTAATTTGGACGATTGCAAGATGAATACGAAAGGAGTCCAGTTTCAGAAGCAATGATGGAGCTTATGCCTACAAATAGAGAAGCTTTCTTTAACTCTATCTCTTTAATTTTCCTTGCATTATTTTTTCTTGATTATTGCTTTGATTGCTTGCTTGTTCTTTGATGTGAATTAATTGTTAGTGTTAGTTTTTATTTCATGCATTTAAATAAACCACATGAGCATAATATAATTGTTTGTGTTAATTTCATATGTGTTTCCACATTGAGGACAATGTGTCTTTTTAGTGTGGGGGAGAGAGTCTAGTCAATAGAGAGTCTGCATGCATCATTATCTTAAAATATACCATAATTTTTTCAAAAATTTGATAATTATGCATATATTAATTGATTGATTTGATTATGATTGAAGAATACTTAGAATTTTTAAGAAAATTTTATTTGATTGATTGATTTATAGCATGATATCTGATTTCTTAGATTAGGTATAATTGAAGTTTGTGATAAAAGCATATTGTTCATTAATTTCTATGATTATCTATTTCTAGAACTTGTGTCCAATCTTGATTGAAATTACAATTTTGATAGTATGTTATGCATATATCAAGAACAAGTGTGGGGGACTACTTATAAAAAAGGGTAGTTAAAAAAAACTTGTTTTCAAAAAGAAGTGTTTTCATGCAAGAGGAGAAGAGGTATTTCTGCATACTTTATAAAAATTTATTAATCCATTGTTGTCACTCTTTTCTTTAACAAAAGGAGTTAGTAACCCTTGGAAAGAGGATAAGAGGCATGGAATTGCAGAAATATTGTCCATCTGAAAAAATAAAAAGAAGGAGTCCTTCTAGAGTGCTAGTAGCCTCAAAAATGGGAGTTAGTAACCCCAAATCATGAACACTTCGAGGTTAGTAACCTCAATTTTATAAAAAAAAAACCAATTACCCTTTAAAAATCTATTATAACCCGCACGTAAACCCTTGATTTGTATCTGTGATATGCATTCATTTGAGTAATGGAGATAAAGATGAAGACATAAACTTATGGAAAGAAGTAGTTATAGGATGTGATGAATGGTAAGTGATTAGAACTACTTTAATTATGGTTACTTAAGAATAAAGATGCTTGTTATTGTTGATCTTTGAATTGAATGCTCTATGATTCTTTGTATTTTGATTTCTATAATTATGTTGATCCTTAATATGTGTATGCATTCAAAGTTTTTGAAGAGTTTAAATTAAAATGGAATTTTGATTTGCATTAGTTTAGGATTATAGAGTCTCTTACGTGTTCAAGTTTAGTGATTTTCATAGTTTTCTACACTAGTTTGCTAGGGACTAGCAAAGATTTAGTGTGGGGGAAATATGATTGAGCTAAAAAAGACCTATTTTATGCCTATTTTACTATGTTTTTAGACCCATTTATGCTTAATTATATGCTATTTTATTAATATTTGTGTTTTTAGTCTTTAAGTGATGTGAAAATGAGAAATTGTTATTTTTCACTATTTTTGTAGCTATTTTGATGACTTTTTACACAGATTTTAGCAAAGCAATTTTGAGCATAGATTTGGAGATTCGAAGTTTGTGTTTGAAGACCATTTGAAGACTTAATTGAAGACTTGAAGATATTGAAGATTTATTTCAAGAGGAAGAATTGAGGAATTGGAGGTTTAATTGAAGACAAGCCATGGATAAGCCCTTAAGCTTTGGTATTTATGGATAATTCATATGGGAAGATACTCAACCCATAAAAGATATTAATTGGAATTAAAATTCCAATTAATGACTCCTAAATCCAAAGAAATATCAAAATCCCGTAGATTCCCGATTCTAGTCCTAACAGGATTAGGATTCAGGAGCAGTTTCGGTAGAAAATTCATAACTTTCTGCTCAGACCTCCGATTGAAGTCCATGAGTACTTGTTGGAAAGCTAACTCCGAGATCTACAACTTTCCTTTGAAGTCCAAGACCCAGTTCTGCCGTTTTCAAGCTCGAAAATGCCGTTGAAGTTTCTGCACGAATTCAGCAAAAATTCAGGATCATATTTTGACTTAGATTCTACTCTATGAAGACTTTTAATTCAACTTGGAGTTCAAGTTAGACCCTAAAACCGGCCTAGACTCCTTTCCAAGTTAGGATTGGAATTTCTAGGGTTATTTCCACTATAAATAGGCACCTCCTGTATCACAAATTACACACCAAAATTCACATAATTCTCTTTAGATTTATTTTCTAGTTTTTCTTCTAGTTTTTAGGCAAAGGGTGCCGCCACCCTCTCTAGCTATAGGGTGGTGCGGCATACCTAGGTTTTTGTCAAGGAGATTTCGCCCCTCCAAGGTCCTGTAAGTACTCTTATGCTGCTCATGGATTTTCCCGAATCCATGAGTAGCTAAATTCTTAATACTTCTGATCCTTTGGTGAATTCAATCAATTAAATATGGTGAGATTTCTGTTCTTATAATTTGGTATTTTATTTTTGATAGATAGCATGTTAAACTCTGTTTTAATTCTACAATTTTGATCTTTATTGATTTATTGTGGCCACTAAAGAGGTAATTTGAGAGATTGTTGGCTAGATCAAACAACAAGGTTGACGCATGAGTTTGATTGTGTGTAGCAAGTTAGCCGCGCTTGACGGCGGGTTAATTGGGTTTGCATGCCAGTGATCAGATTTATCTGGTTGTTGTATGATTTTATTTATTAAGCATGTGTGAAAGAACTAATAAAAGTTGATCTTAATGCTTTGAATCCTAGCAAATCTTTAAGGCTTGACGGCTAATTGATTAGTTAGGAGGAAAAAGGGGTAATTTAAGGCTTGACGGCTAATCTTATCTAAATAGCATGTTAGGGTTTTCCCTAGACCAGTTATCATCTTGAATTTATTATTGAATTTATCTTTTAAATCAAGGACCCATAATTAATTTGATTGTTTTCTACCATTGGTGAAGAAGTATATCCTTAATTATTGTTTTCTTTCTTATCTGCTATAGACTTAGATTTAATTTACTTTGTTTTCTAGTTTAATTGTTTCATGTTTGATTGTTTTCTGTCAATCTCTGTTTTCTGTGTTGTTTTTGAGAGATTTTAAGGACTAAATTTTCGGATAAAATCTATCACCCTTCTCTGTGGGATCGACCCCTACTTGCCCTATCTACTTAGTTAGGAGTTTGTTGGGATTTTATTTTTATGATTGTTGACGACCGATCAGAGGGAATTGGATATTTCCTTGGATATAGGAGGCACAAATTGGGTTTTTAATTCCAATTGTGGGCTTATATGGGCTGAGTATTTTCCCATATTAAATATCCAAAATTCCTTAGCTTCCGGGCTTCTTCATGGCTTGTCTTCAATCCTTCGCAATTAAAGCTCCATTCTTCAATTCTTGCTTCTTGAGATAATTCTTCAATGATCTTCAAATCTTCAAATTATCTTCAATAAGTCTTCAAACATGAACTTCGAATCTCCAAATCTATACTCAAAATTACTTTGCTCATATCTGATTAAAAAGTCATCAAAATAGCTCCAAAAGTATTGAAAATTAACAAATTCTCAATTTCACATCTCATAAAGACTCAAAACACAAATATTAACAAAATAACATATATTTAAGCATAAATAAATCCAAAAACATAGTAAAATAGCCATAAAAATAGGGTTGTTTTTAGCTCGATCATATTTTCCCCCACACTTGAACTTTGCTAGTCCCTTAGCAAATCAATGTGTAAGTTAATGAAAACCAATTTTTTCTAAAATATCAATTTGAATTCATACATATATCAAAGAATCAATTCAATCATGAAATCAAAAAAATAAAGAATAATAATAATACTCAATCCAAAGATCAAGAAACAACAAGCATCATCATTCTTAAATAGCCATAATCAAAGTAGCTTTAATCACTTACCATTCTTCACTTTCTATAACTATTTCTTACTATAGGCTCACATTTTCCTCTTTTTCACCATTACTCAAAAGATTGCAATGTCATAAATACAAATCAAGGGTCATTGTGGGTTATAATAGATTTTCAAGGGTAATTGTTTTTAGAAAATTGAGGTTACTAACCTCGAAGTGTTCATGATTTGGGGTTACTAACTCCCATTTTTTAGGCTACTAGCACTCTAGAAGGACTCCTTTTATTTTTTTCAGAGGGACAATATTTCTGCAATTCCATGCCTCTTATCCTATTTCCAAGGGTTACTAACTCCTTTTGTTTAAGAAAAGAGTGACAACAATGGATTTTTTTTTTTTTTACAGAAATACCTCTTCTCCTCTATCATGAAAACACTTCTTTTTATGATAACAATTTTTTAATTACCCTTTATATAAGTAGTTCCCCACACTTATTCTTGACATATATCCATGACATACTTTCTCAATCATAATTTCAATCAAGATTGAACACAAGTTCTAGAAATAGATAATCATAGAAGCAATGAATATTGAATAAGATCATATCACAAACTTCAATTATATATACCTAATTCTAAGAAATCAAACAACATGCTATAACTAAATCAATAAATCAAACATTATTAAAATTCTAAGCATTCATCAATCATAATCAAATCAATTAATCAAAATATGCATGAAAATTCAAAAGGTTTGAAAAATTCAAAATTTGATCATCAAAAATCAAATTGGGGAAAATAAGATTAATCCAAAAAACTATCATATGATTCAATTATCAAGCAATAACCCAATCAAGTATTCACCCCCCCCCCCCCCCACACTTAAAATTCACATTGTTCTCAATGTATGAATACTCATGTGTGTGAAAAGTGTGATCATCTTAAGAGTGATAAAAAAAATAAAATGCATGATCAAAAACAAAAACAAACAACTAATCCATATCAAGAAAGCAATAGAAGCAATATTCAATCAAAGCAAAGCAAAGCAAAACAAGAAAAAGTAAATGGAGATAGGGTTAAAGGAAGCTTCTCTATTTTCCAGCATAAGCTCCATTCGTAAGCTCCAATTGCTCTCCATTCGATTGCTTTGATGGCCTTCCTATTCCTTGATATGAAATCCTAAAAAGAGAAAGAAACAAAAATTAAGGGTTAGTGGAAATAACCTTAAAGACTCCAATTTTAAGTAGGATAGGACTCTAGGACGGTTTTAGGGCTGACTTGGTCTCCAAGTTGGATTAAAAATCTTCCTAGAGTAGAATCCAAGTCAAAATAGGATCCTGGAAGATTCTGGATTCGTGCAGGAACGTCGACGGTGTTTTTGGGCTTGAAGATGGCAGAACTGGGTCTTGGCCTTCAAAGGAAAGTTGTAGATCTCGGAGTTAGCTTTCCAACGCCTACTCATGGGCCTAAAACGGACATCTGAGCAGAAAGTTATGATTTTCTACCGAGATTGCGCTGAATCCTAATCCTGTTAGGACTAGAAGCGGGAATTGATATTTCCTTGGATATAGGAGGAACAAATTGGGTTTTTAATTCCAATTGTGGGCTTATATGGGCTGAGTATTTTCCCATATTAAATATCCAAAATTCCTTAGCTTCCGGGCTTCTTCATGGCTTGTCTTTAATCCTTCGCAATTAAAGCTCCATTCTTCAATTCTTGCTTCTTGAGATAATTCTTCAATGATCTTCAAATCTTCAAATTATCTTCAATAAGTCTTCAAACATGAACTTCGAATCTCCAAATCTATACTCAAAATTACTATGCTCATATCTGTGTAAAAAGTCATCAAAATAGCTCCAAAAGTAGTGAAAATTAACAAATTCTCAATTTCACATCTCATAAAGACTCAAAACACAAATATTAACAAAATAACATATATTTAAGCATAAATAAATCCAAAAACATAGTAAAATAGCCATAAAAATAGGGTTGTTTTTAACTCGATCACTACACCCTCTGATCAAAAAAGAAAAAAAACTTGCTGGACTCTCTCTCGATTGAACAAGAAATCTTTCTCTCAAACTCTCTCTTTTCCATCGTAAACACACTCTCTCTACTTGGAAGAAAAATATCTCTCTCTTTCTCTCTAAGCCTCATGCTCTCCTCCTTCAATCGAAGGGTTCTCTCGCTAAAATTGATAGGTGTTTAGAGGAGGAAGTTAGGGTTCATAAAGGGGAAATATGGGGTTTCTTAGGATCGGGTAGCCTTGATGTATTTAGCTAGGAAATGGTTGGAGATGGTTGGTTTCACTGGCGAATATCGTCGAGGTGGTGATTTGGAGGTTACGGGTTGGGTAGTTTCAAGAAGGGTTTTCGGGTCCTAAAGAAAGGGGAAAGAAAGAAGCTTGTTGAGCTCGGTTGTAAGGAATGGTGAAAAATTCATGGGGATTGACGGTGTTTGAAAGTGATAGAGAAAGCTTGTGATTTTTTTTTGAAGGGCCTCGTCGAAGAAGAAGACTCAAGGAAGGGAAGCTAGGGTTTGAGTCAAGCTTGGAGGAGGAAGAAGAAGACGGTAACTGATCGAGGAAGAAGAAGAGGACGATGAAAATAGAGAAAGTTTGGTTAAACGGCACCGTCTTGAGCTTGAGGATTTGTGGCAATAGCAGGTGAGGTTTCTTCTCTCTTCGATTTAGTCCTTTTTACCCTTATTTATGATGTGATTTCATGCGATTTAAAACTTTCAACTGTTGCTTTAGCCAAATTGGGACTGTACGTTGCTGGGTTAATCAATTTAGGGCCTGTTTTTGTGACCTATACTTATAAAAGATTTGAATTTGACCAATTCATGAATATTTATATATATGGTCTCAAAGATGTCAATTTGATGTGCAAGGGGGTGATTTTGTTTAAAGTCGTGATTTTTTTAGTCTAAGGTAATTGTTTTCTTTGTCAATAAAGTCTGAGAAATTGAGATTTAGGCTAAAAATAAGTCCTTTGGTTAAAAGTTGAGCTTTTTAGTATTCTTAGAAAAAAGATGAAATGTTGGTGTTGATTTGTGTTTAGAGATCCCAATATTTTAGTCTCCATGTTAAAGTTATGATTTTTGTTTGCTATAATGTGATGAAATGAAGAAAAGATAATTAGAATTTATTTATGATCATTTCCTTTGGATTTTAATTTAAATTTAAAAGAAAAATCAAGTCTTTAATTTCAAGTTTTGATTTTTAAACATGATTGATTCAAAGATGGATTCATGGTCACTTTTGAGTTGATTAGGAGTATAAAAATGAAACCTTTGATTTAAAGCTTAAATTTTTAAAATGGAAATTAGCTTGATAATTGATTTTTCATGTCATTATGAGCTAATTTTTATTTTATAATCTAAGCTTTGAATTTAAAGATCTCATTTCTTAGAATTAAGGGTCAACTCAAGGAGGGATTAGTGAATCTATTTGAATTAATCTTAGTTTGACAATTAAAGCATGGATTTAAAAGCCTAATTTTCTTTTAAGTTTATATTAAACTAAGGAAGTGGTTTGAATTCATGATAACTTGTATTTAAGTTCATATAAAGACCTAGACTTGTATTTGAGTTCAATTGGGTGCCTGAAATTTTCAATTTAAATCACATAAAGACTCAAGCTTTTTCCCTTGTTCACCAAGGTCCCTGATTGGCATCCTAATTTATCTTTTGATTTGATTGAGTCCCTGATATGGATTTGGTTTTAACTTTTATTGTAATTTACTCCTTGATTTGTGGTATTGTGCAATTGAATCCTTGTTTTACACTTTTTGCTTTCCTGAATGTTACCAATCTTTTACTTGATGTGCAGAAATGTCCCCAATCAGTCCAATTTGACCCTTAAGCTTTCCTTTCTTTAAGTCATTTGTTGTTTAAGTTAATTGGCCCAATTAGGCCTTGGTTTGTAATAATTTAGTAATTAGAGTAGAGATAAAGTAGAACTTAATTGCATGCATATCATATTTACTTGTCATAAATTATATCTGTTTGCATATCATACCACCTTAATTCAGTTAATGACCGTAACCCTTCCGAAGAAGGGGCATTTAGTGAGTGGTCGAGTTTTCGGGGCCACTGAATGTCTCCGAGGATGAGACGACTCTTCTCGGGATGCGTCGGGGCTCCGACCATATATCCCAGGAAGTGCTTTCAAAAACCCGGGTTACGCAAGTTAACTTTAATAATTGGACTTTGCATACATGCATTGATATAGAGATAGAAAAAGATCAAAATCAAAAAAAAAAAAGAAGAAGAGAAAAATTAGAAAATAAAAAGAGGCAATAAAAGGTGTTTTCAAAAAGGGTTTTTTTTTTTCAAATCATGTTCTCTTATTCAATTTTTCAAAATTAAGAAAGGGGTAATTCAAGAGTTTTCAAGGTAAGCATTTTAAAAAAAAAGAATGTTTTTAATTAAGCAATCCAAAAGAACATTTTGGAAATTAATAAAATTGGTCAAGTTTTTTTGGAAAAATCAAAAATGGTAAAAAGATTTTTTCACAGCATTTTCAAAATTTCTTCCCGGTGCGGAAGATTCAACAAGAGAACAAACAGTGAAAGGGAATCGTGACAGAATTGATCGACAGTGTTCGATTATATTCTTCGAATTCTCGACATCCATTTTAATAAATGCTTTTATTTTTTCTTTCATAACCCTTTTAATAATAATAAAAAATTAGGATTAAAAGCAACCATATTTTCTTTTGACCCACTAGATTTAGCTAGACTAGAGGTACCGTCATTTGACGGGCGACTCAGGGGTGCTAATTCTTCCCCGAGCGTAATCGACTCCCGAACCTAGATTTAGGTTGCAAGACCGGACCTTAGATTTAGTCGGTCCATTGCTGAGCTTTAGACTTTACTAGCTTACGTGGCCTTTAGGTGACTAATCACACCTTAAAAAGTATTAGTGGCGACTCCTCCTTTCCAAAGTCGTTTCAGCAGGGTTTCACCTGTGACTCTTTTTGATACCAGTCAGAGCAACCTTGACAAGTTGAAGAGTCTGTGGGCAAGGTTTTCATACAAAGAACAGTTCAAGCAGAAGTATAAGCTTATTGGGTCTCTGATTGATGCCGAGGTTGATCATTCATTGTTAACGGCCATGATACATTTCTGGGATTCCGCTCGCCGTTGTTTTGTTTTCAATGAAGTAGACATGGTGCCTACAGTGGAGGAAAGTCGCTCCATGTTGTTTCCCTCAGACGAGTTTCTATTCAAGAAGCCACTAATCACACCTTAAAAAGGATTAGTGGCGACTCCTTCTTTCCAAAGTCGTTTCGGCAGGGTTTCACCTGCGACTCATTTTGATACCAGTCAGAGCAACCTTGACAAGTTGAAGAGTTTGTGGGCACGGTTTTCATATAAAGAACAGTTCAAGCAGAAGTATGGGCTTATTGGGTCTTTGATTGATGCCGAGGTTGATCATTCATTGTTAAGGGCCATGATACATTTTTGGGATTCCGCTCGCCGTTGTTTTGTTTTCAATGAAGTAGACATGGTGCCTACAGTGGAGGAATATCGCTCCATGTTGTTTCCCTCAGACGAGTTTCTATTCAAGAAGCCTAATGACAAGATTTACTGGAGGAGGTTGCATCCCCAGGTCAGTAAACACATTTCTAAGATGACTGGAGACAAGACGGAACAGTGGATGGCTGAACTAAAAGCCTTGAGCACGAGAGTAAGGGCCTTCAAGGAAAGTTATTTGACTCGGAAAGCCGAGGAACACCTGGGGAACGAAGAGAAAGGATCCTAGTTAATAGCCCTTTTGATTTATGGTTTGATCATCTTCCCCAAGGCTCTGTCACATGTAGATGAGTTGATGATTGGCATACAGGATCAGGTAAAGCATGGGTTTGACATCTAACCAACAATAATGGTAGAGACTATCCGGTCTCTAAATCACTGTAGGAGGTCTGGAGAAGGAAGGCTCATTGGGTGTGCGGCCATGTTGACTATATGGATGAAGACTCACTTACCCTTGATTGACACTTCTAAGATGGCCATTCAGTTCCGGGATAGTGATCCCATCAAAGAGTTTAGGAATATCGCATGGGTTAAGAAGACAGTGCAGGAATGGATAGACTGGTTCAGAGAATGTGGACATAGCAACATTGTATGGAGAGCCAGATGGATGAGGAATAATATCCCAGTGCATCGAAGTGGTGGAGAGTCGTTCATGCTACTGATGGGACCATGGGGAACCACCACTTACTAGACTTCTTTGGTGCTTAGGCAGTTTGGAGTGGGGCAATTTATTCCTGATATGCAGGGTTGTGCAGTGTTGACATTGAGCATAGGGCACAGTGGGAGATAGACATTGCAAGGGCAAAGGCACTCCAGTGGAAGAACTCGCAGTGGGAATATGTGGCTGACGCCCCTTATGAGACAACCACATCTCCAGAGTATGTCATATGGCACAAAGAAGTGGTCTAGCCCCGCCTCCCGCCAAGAACCCGAGAATTAGATTGGGGGCAAACAGTGAATATGCGCTTACTAAGTTAAAAATCGAAAACAAGCGTCTTCGTGAGGGGGCTGTGCTCAGGGAGCTAGAGGAAAGATTTCAGTTGAAGAAAGCCAAGTGGGAGAAAGAAAAAGCACAGATTATAGAAGCAGCTGAGAACTTGCAAGTCCAGGTAGATAAGTTGGTGAAAAGGAAGGAAGAGTTGGAGCAAGATCATCAGAAAGAAAAAGAAAGGGCAGAATTTTGCGATAATCAGAATAGGAAGCTTGGCCAGTCCAGAGATGCATTCCGGGAGAGAGCAATAGAACTGAAAAGAAGGGAAGTTGCAGTTGTTGAGGAAAACTCCGAATATGCGGCACTTGAACAGGAAAACAGGGAAATAGAAGGTAGATATCGGGGCCTCAGAAGAGAATTGGAGGAAGAAAGGGATCTTAGCAACAACTTGGCTTCCTTGGTCCGATGCCAAAATGAAGAAATTAGAGTCCTTAAAGGAAAAGAGTCAGAGCTTACTAACGCCAATCAAAGGATCACCACCTTGACAGCTGAAGTTATAGCAGAAAGAGTAAAGATGGCTAAGCGCGAAGTGCAATCTGTGTTAAGAAATGCCGCCAATGAAGTTCAGGTCAAAAATTTAAATGCTGAGACTATTCACTTGAGGGAATTGGCAGAAACACGTCAGGCTAATTTTGAAATTCTTGAGACGAAGTATATGCTTTACAAAGCCGAAGTGGACGAAATAGAGCGTGCATGGTTCTTCATCCAATATAGGCTCTACAAGTGGGAGGATGGCTATCATACTCGCACTGATCAAGGATATATCCGGGCGGGAGTCGAAAAGGCTAAGAAAATCAAGATCGAAATTCAAAGGGTCTGCGATCGGAGGATGCTCAGAGGAGTAGGGGAACATGACATCCTGGAGTATTTGGAGAAGGTGATCCATCTTTTTCGAGCTTTCATCGATGCCTACAAGAACATATCCCTGAATGAAGACTTTGATAAGCGCAAGCGGGAGGAGGCAGCAAGTGATGCATGTTAGATGTTATGTGGAGTTAAATTAGAATAGTTGAACGGACAAGTATTTGGAGATTGTAATCAAGTTTGAATGAATTGGTGGTGTAATAATGTGGTGTTTTAAACCTTGTTTTGAGTTAATCCAGCTTCTCGGTTTTTGGCATTATGTGACCAGCTATTACATAATCATTAATGCATAAAGGGTGTTTGATTTATGTGAATGCATAAAATCAAGTTATGAAGGGTTACCACAATGGTGGAGAATCTTCATAACATTCCGTTTAGGTCGTACATTCACTCATACATACACATTCCATAGATGCCAGTGTGAAAGACACTTTGACTTATGTGAATGCACAAAGTTAGGGTTCTGAATATAAAAGCGAAGAATTATGAATTTCACCACAATGGTGGGGAATCTCGTAATCCCTTCCTTTTAGGGCATCAACTCATTTTTGAATAAATCAATAATAAATAATAACACCAATTTTTGACGTTTAATTCAGAGAAACCAAGATAGCTTAATGTCAGTATTTTACACGATCAAAGGCTAAAGCAATGGCAAACCAGCACAGTGAGGAGTTCAAGGAACTAAAACAAGACAGAGATGAAATGAAAAAGCAGTTAAGACATGTACTGGCAGCAGTGGCCAAATTAACTACGGCCGTGGAAGCTCCGGTGAAAGATTACTGGCGACTCCTCCTTTCCAATGTCGTTTCGGCAGGGTTCCCCGGACCCGAACGTTTCGACAGTAATCTTATAGTTAGCTACCAAGCAATTTCTTTTACTCCATTCTTTGTTTTTACATGTGCTGAAAGTGTAATGTTGGAAATGTTTTTTTTTTTTTGAAAGGCAGCCGATATTAGTAAAACTGGCACAAAGGCCACAATCCAAGAGAAAAGGATAATTGATGCTACAAAGACATCATCAATTCAAAGAAAAAAGCAGCAGCAAGAAAAAGCAGAAAAAACAGTAGCAACCCAGCCAAAAAACAACTACCAGATAGATGAAAAAACAGCCAAGAAAATTCCTCATCCAACACCACCTTGGCAATCTTTGGCTATATTATTAGTCCTTTAATATTGCTTATTATATCATCTCTGTATCAACAGTTTCAAAGAAAAAGCTTCATAGCTTTGTTTATTTTTTCAATTCGGATTAATGATTTTGGCTTCATTTCTTCATGGCAGTCTTAAATGATGATTTGATCCTTGCGTTTTGCAGAATTCATTTTTTCTTTACATGGGAAGGTTGTTAAAAGGCTTCGACATGGGGATAATCTCTTATACGGTAAGTTAAACTATCACGTTGTTATTTAAATCAAATTAATAGCAACACCTAGGTTACAGATTAGGTTTACAATGTATAAGTGCATTTCTATATGGCTGAGATAGCTTATATTTCTCTGATGGCTGACTTGAGCAAAATTTTGGAGAGAAATGAAGCAATGGCGTTAACTTTGGAGATGGCTACATTGAGGTATGTTGATGATCACCATTGTCATGGACTTTAAAAATGTCAATTGTTTAATGCAAGTTAATTTTTGATATTTGATGAATCTGTTGCTTTAAATGAGACCCTCACAGCCACACAAAATCCAGGTCATGGAGGTAAGAGATGGTTCAGAGGGATTGCAGATGCTGTCAAGCTTTTTCACTGGCTTTTGGAGGTAATCACAATTAGCTCACATGCATAAATGGGGGGGGGGGGCAAGAAGTCAATATATTGCGCTTTTTTAACAAAAAAATTGAGTATTAGGTAGGGAAGGAGAGCAGAATGTGTTATAAACGGTAACATTACAAATTTGTTTCTCTCTTTCCTTTTTCTTCTCCTTACTTATTTTAATGTGATAATGATGCATTTTAATGTTGTTGTTTGGTAGGTTCATCATTTTTATATGTGAATACATATAGTGTATGTAAATAAAGCTTCTTGAGTTGCTTTTTTATTTTAAATGCCAGTATTTAGGTCTTATCATGCTTTGAATGTCATACTTATGCTACCAACTTTAAATAGCTCAATATTTGGTACAAATAACTCCACCTCCCAATATTTGCTTTCAAGTTAAGAGTTTATATGTTTTTTTTTTCATTTTTGGAATTTTTGAAAAGCAGCAATCAAGAGGAAGACAAAAGAATGTCACGCCCCGACCCGGAAGTCGAGCACGGACAACCGCCGTGTTACCTCGAAACACGTGTCGGCCGGTCACGCGCACAAAGGCCCACGAAGCGACAATACTATATTAAAAATAGGGAAAACATGAATTGATTATAAATTTTAAGAACAAAAGTTTGTTGAACTCTATTGTTTTTGATGATAACAAAATAAACCCAAGTATGTTACCTAATACCTCTACTTAGTGTGCAGTGAAGTCTTCAACAGTGGAAAGGTTGAGCATTATACATTCCTAAAAAGAAAGTTTCATTAGTGACACTATTGTAGACAGACGTGAAAAAGCCTTAAGCACATTAAAAGCTCAAAGTCTCTAAGGAGGTAGATCTGAAGCCAAAGGCAGCAATTTCAGAATGCAAAGCTCAAATTTAAAAAGTATATTCAAGTCAACATGCATGAAGACTATCCAAGTCAAGACAAAATTTCGAAGTTAGAAGAAGACAGGAAGATATTAGTGGGATTAACGAACTGGAGACTAAAGCAACTAGCAGCTACAGGACAAACAGTACGGATGCGCTGAAGCGATCAACGTTGTACGAACGTGCTAAAGTTGTCAACAGCTGGCGCGACTAAAAGATAAGAAAAACGGGAAAATGGTTTGAATTTCAAACCAAACGAGTAGTTCGCTAGAAAGAAGTATAAATACTCAAATCTAACTGTTTGAGTTGAAGTTTTGGAGCGTCATTGAAGATCAAATTACTTACTCTCTCCAGAATTTCAAAAATCCCTAAAATCCAAGTCTTGCTCTCTTTGTAGTTTATTCTTTTAGCTTGGAAATTTGTAATAGCACTTAAAGTTTATACCTTTAGAATGTTTTAGGTCTGATTGTGTGTATTCTAATATGTTAGGATCGCTTTTACACTTTGATACTCTATTTTTCTGTATTTGTTCAAGTGTGGGTTTGCACTAGGGATTGTTTTGAGTGTGGGTTTGCACTCGGTGTCAAAGCTTTGGGTTTGAAGCTTTGGGATTGTAAAGGTGTTGTGAGTACTAGATTAACTTCACTGATAGTGGATTTTAAAATTCTTGGTGTGTGGTATCCAAGGTAGAGGACGTAGGTGTGAAAGGCCGAACCTCTATAAATCGAAGCGTCTTCAATCTTTCATTCTTTCTTCTATCGTTCCAGTTTTATCATCTCTTAATCCCTTTACTTTTCCACTATTCAGCTGTTAATGTCTTTATCATTTTCTTTTTACCTTCACTTGCTTTCATTTGTTGTTTACCTTAGCTTTGCATTAGTGACTTTAATTGCACACTCTAAACTAGTGTCTTTAACGCGTTTTTCAGAGAACTCAAAATTTTTGATTAAGTGATATTCACCCCCCTCTAGCACATTTAAGTGGACCAACAATTGGTATCAGAGCCTGCCACTTGAGTAGATTGGACTAACAGTCGCAAGAGTGATCCAAGATGGCATCATTGTCGAATCTCAACATAGCTGCTGAAGGACATTCAATCAACCGTCCTCCTCTCTTTGATGGCACTAACTACCAGTTCTGAAAATCCCATATGATGAACTTCATTTTTGCAACCGACTATGAAATGTGGGAAATTATCCAGAAAGGACCTTGGAAACCAACAAAGAAGGATGGAGAAAAGATAGTTGACAAGCCTAGAGCTGAATGGACACAAACCAACAAAGAAGTTCCAGCTGAACTATAAAGCCATTAATACCCTTCACTCTACATTGAATGTTATTGAGTTCAATAGGGTCTCTACTTGCACAAATGCAAAAGTGGTCTGGGAGAAACTCAAAGTTACTCATGAGGGTACATCTTAAGTCAAGGAATCAAAGATCAGCTTGCTGTAGTATGAATATGAAACCTTCAAGATGATTCCAGACGAGACAGTGACTTCACTGATTAATATATTCAATAGTATCACTAACAGACTGAGTTATTTGGGAAAAGTTATTCCAGAGAGTGAAAGAGTCAAGAAGTTGCTAAGAGCACTACCAAAGTCCTGGAACCCTTGATCGGTCGTCAGCAAATCATAAAAATAATAATCCCAACAAAATCCTAACTAAAGCAGATAGGGCAAGTAGGGATCGAACCCACAGAGAGATATGTTATTAATCTTTTTCTCAAAACAGACAAATAAAATAAAGAGAATTTTATAGTGAAACGGAATCTAATCAAACTAACAATTAAAATTAACTAAGAAAGCAATCATGAAAAATTAAAGAAAGCAATTGATAAGATAGCAGTGAATAAACTAGAAAATAATTGATAAAAACCCTCCAACGTAGAATTAATATCCCTCTTGACAATTATAACATGGATCATTGATATCTAATAATTATAAAAACAAAGAATAACTTGTTGGAATTAAATCCTAAATTACCTTAATTAAATAAGATTACCCGCTAAGGCTTAAATTACCCCTTTTACTTCTTAACAAATCAATTACCCGTTAAGGCTTAAAGATTTACCAAGAAACAAAGCATTAAGAACTAGTAATTTATACAAGCACAAAGAGCAATTTCTCACTGAACGTCCCTTATCTCCCTTGGAAGTAGCTTTCACCCTCAACCAATTGCTACAAATAACTAAGCCTGAACGTTAATCCTCGACTTAATCTAGCTAATGTTAACTTAATTTATCAAGAAAGTGCCGGCTCAATCCATCAAAACAAGCAACATAGAATTAAAATAGAGATCAAAGGAATACTCTAACAGTTATCATATATAAGCACAAAATCTGACCATTATATAAGTCAAGAGATCAATTAAATTCTACATCGGAGAAAAGAAAAGGACTACTCACTCATGAATTGAGTGAGCATCCAAAGAATAAGAAGAAAAACTTAACTTATGGATGGGAAAAAGAGGGGGCAGCGGCTCCAAGGCTTTTGTCCTCCAAATCTTCAACAATTCTACCAAATACAATTTCTAGATCTACATACATTAAAAACCTAGACCTAAGGTGGCTATTTATAGTGGAAATAACCCTCAAGACTCCAATTCTAAATTGGAAAGGACTCTAGGACGGTTTTGGAGCTGACTTGGTCTCCAAGTTGGGTTAAAAGTCTTCCTAGAATAGAATCCAAATTAAAATAGGATCCTGGAATTTTCTGGATTCGAACAGGAACTTCGACGGCGTTTTTGGGCTTGAAAACAGCGGAAATGGGTCTTTGGCTTCAAAGGAAAGTTGTAGATCTCGGCGTTAGCTTTCCAACGCCTACTCATGGGCCTAAAACGGACATCTGAGCAGAAAGTTATGATTTTTCTACCGAGACTGCGCTGAATCCTAATCCTGTTAGGACTAGAAGCGGGAATAAGCGGGAATTGGATATTTCCTTGGACATAAGCGGCATAAATTGGGTTTTTAACTCCAATTGTGGATTTATATGGGCTGAGTATTATCCCATATAAAATATCCAAAATTCCAAAGCTTCTGGGCTTCTTCATAGCTTGTCTTCAATCCTTTGCAATTAAAGCTCCAATCTTCAATTCTTGCTCTTGAAATAATTCTTCAATGATCTTCAAATCTTCAAATTTTCTTCAATGAGTCTTCACACATGAGTTTCGAATCTCCAAATCTACACTCAAAATTACTTTGCTCATATCTGTGTAAAAAGTCATCAAAATAGCTCCAAAAGTAGAGAAAATTAACAAAATCTCAATTTCACATCTCTTAAGGACTCAAAACACAAATATTATCAAAATAGCATATATTTAAGCATAAATAGATCCAAAAACATAGTAAAATAGCCATATAAATAGGGTTATTTTTGGCTCAATCATATTTCCCCCACACTTGAACTTTGCTAGTCCCTTAGCAAATCAATGTGTAAGTTAAAAATCAATTTTTCCAAAGATCAATTTGGATTCATACATATACCAAAGAATCGATTCAATCATGAAATCAAAGTAACAAAGAATAATAACAATACTCAATTCAAAAATCAAGAAATAACAAGTATCATCATTTTTAAGTAGCCATAATCAAAGTAGCTTTAGTCACTTACCATTCTTTACATCCTATAACTACTTCTTCCTATAAGCTTATGTTTTCCTCTTTTTCTCCATTACTCAAAAGATTGCAATGTCATAAATATCAAGGGTCATTGTGGGTTAAAATAAATTTTCAAGGGTAAGTGTTTTAAGAAAATTGAGGTTACTAACCTCTGAAGCGTTCATGATTTAGGGGTTACTAACTCCCATTTTTGAGGCTACTAGCACTCTGCAATTCCATGCCTCTTATCCTCTTTCCAATGGTTACTAACTCCTTTTGTTTAAGAAAAGAGTGACAACAATGGATTATTTTTTTATTTTTTTATTTTTGCAGAAATACCTCTTCTCCTCTTGCATGAAAACACTTTGTTTTATGAAAACAATTTTTAATTACCCTTTTTATAGATAGTCCCCCACACTTATTCTTGACATATATCCATGACATACTTTCTTAATCATAATTTCAATCAAGATTGAACACAAGTTCTAGAAATAGATAATTATAGAAGCAATGAATAAATAAGATCATATCACAAACTTCAATTATACCTAATTCTAAGAAATCAAACAACATGCTATAACTCAATTAATGAATAAAACATTCTTAAAATTCTAAGCATTCATCAATCATAATTAAATCAATTAATCAATATTTGCATAAAAATTCAAATAGTTTGAAAAATTTGAAATTTAAAATCAAAATTTTATCAAAAATCAATTTTAAAAAATTGGGAACATAAGATCAAGTAAAAAACAATCAAATTCTATCCTAGGTTCTCATGCAAACAATAACTAGCATATGACTCAATAAAAATTCAATCAAGTATTCCCCCCCCCCCCCCGAACAACACTTAAAATTCACATTGTCCCCAATGTAAAAGTAATCAAGAAAACAATTCATGCAATAGTATCTTACCAAAAAATAAAAGGTTAAGGTTCATGAAAAGATATCTGGCGGCTTTGATGAAGATAAACATAAAGACAATAGAAAATTAAAGTGATAGGAAAAATAAAACTAGATAGATAGTTTATTAATTATACTTGAAAAATAAAGAGATCATGAAAATTAAAGCATAAACTAAATAACTAGTCCTAAGATGCATAAAAATAAATCTTAAATCTAAAAACAAGAAACTTAAATTTGAAAAATCCTTAAACTAACCTAAATTGGTTTATGAATAGCCTTCTCCAATAAATTGAAGAGGTCATCCAAATTCCCAATTATGTTATTAAAATCCTCTCTTAAGCTAGTAATTTGATCACTAATCTCTTTGCATCGAACAAGGAAAGGATGATGCTCTTCCTCATTCTCCTTTTCTTGGTTAACCTCTTCTTCCTCTTTCTTATCACAAGAAGCATCACTTGATTCAGAAGCAGAAGTAATAATCACAATATTGTCTTTACCTTGATCTCCTTCCAACGGATCCTTAGTTCCAATTATTGGTGATTGATCCTTCAATTCTTCCAAGGTAAAAACAGTAGCTATTGGTCTATTAGATGAAGAAGCATAATTTGGATACTGTAGGGCAGCCTATAGGGCTTGGTGTGATACTATCAATCCTTGGCATGGGAAAAGGCCTATTCCAAGGTGCAACTTGAGGTCTTATCCTCCCATTAAAATTTCTTGGTCCTTGGGAATGATGAAATCGATTTTCATAGGGGTGAAACAGATTTCTGAACTCATGCTCAGCTCTAGCCCTTGATCTCATAACAGCTTCTTGAGACTTATTAGCTTTGTCCCAAAGAAATTCATAAATCTTCCTAGCTTTGAATCCGCTTAGTAGCAATTTCTTCTTTGGATAGTGAGGCAATCTTGACGGATAAAGCTTCCTTGAAATTTCTAACCAAATTCAGCAGCTCCAATTTGATAAAATTGGCTTCGAAAATTCTTGAATTGAACTTCAAAGTCCATGGTGGTGAGCATCATCGACATCTTCAAGAATACTAGGGAATTGCTTTGCTATCGCAATTTTCTTCCCAAAAATTTTCTTCTATTCGACTTCTCTCATGGACCAAAGCTTATTGATGCTTCTCTTGCTCTTAACCGAAAATTTCTCTTTCAAATATTGGTCTTGTGATTTGATGAATAAAAGAGGAGGTAGAGGTGCCTTTATATAGTGATCAAATCCTATTCTTAAGAGGTTTTAATTAGAGTAAAAAGTAAGAAACATACCTGGATTAGGAGTCCATTACCTATTGGGAAAAGGTTGGTCATCTTCCACTTCAATTAGGATTAACAATCCTAATTGAAAAATGATTGAGAAGGGGAAAGGAAAGATGTCGTGGCATAAGGCAACGGCGCTGTGTTGTTCGCGGGTTGAGCAGGGCAGCAGCCCCGCGGTGGGGTGCGGGCTAGCCTGGTGGTGCCCCGTGCTGGCGTGGGTTTGTCGCGTGGGTGGCTTGGCGCCCCGCCCCTGGTCCGGTGCTGGCCTTGTTCATGGCTAGTGCTGGCTCGGTGAGGTGCCTGGTGCTGCCCGGGCTTAGCTCGGACATGTCCGAGCCAAGGCCTGGTGGTGGCTGGTGCTCGGCCTCTGCATGGCTGGTTGTGCCGTGCGCTGTGGCCTGGCCATGTCCGGTCATGGCACGACATGGGTTAGGCTGGTGCGTGGCATGGCTGGGTCATGGTCGGGCTGTGTCCTGGCCATGTCCGGGCCATGTCTTGGTGCCACTGAGCCATGGCCGGTCATGCATGGCTTGTGGCTCGGTGTTTGCCTCCTTCAAAATTTTTTCTTCTTCCAATTAAATGGAGAAAAATTCATAAAACCTGAAAAATAAAAATTAAGTTAGAAATTAAAATTATTGGGTTGCCTCCCAACAAGCGCTTGTTTAAAGTCATTAGCTTGACTTTCTCTTTTCTTCAATTTTAAGTTGGAAGATAAATTGGTTCTTCCAAATTAATTTCCTCAATCCATCCTATGGGAAAAGGCTCGAAGAAAGGTTTTAATCTTTTTCCATTGACTTTAAATTGCGTCTGGGTAGTTGGACTATATATTTCCACTGATCCATTGGGATATGCTTTTCTTATCTCATAAGGACCAGCCCATCTTGATCTCAACTTTCCAGGGAAGCCTTTGACTTGTCCCATGAATAGTAAAACCTTTTGACCTTCGTGGAATGTTCTTCTTAATATCTTTCGGTCATGTGAAGCTTTAGTTTTTTCCTCGTAAATCCTTGAATTTTCACAGGCTTCATACCTAATCTCTTCAAGTTTTTGTAACTGCAGTATCCTTTGAATTCCAGCTTCATCAAAGCTAAGATTGCATTGCTTCACTGCCCACCATGCTTTGTGCTCTATTTCCACAGGTAAATGGCATGGTTTTCCAAACACAATTCTGTATGGGGACATACCAAGGGGTGTCTTATAAGCTGTTCGATATGCCCATAAAGCATCTCCTAGCCGCATACTCCAATCTTTCCTTTGAACATTGACTGTCTTTTCCAGAATCAACTTCACTTGACGATTAGATATCTCAGCTTGACCATTAGTTTGAGGATGATATGAAATAGATACCCTATGGCTTACTCCATATTTTTCGACTAGTACTTGTACAATTTTGTTGCAGAAGTGAGTTCCACGATCACTGATGAGAGCTCTAGGAATACCAAATCTATGAAGAATGTTATTCTTTATAAATTTGACCATTGTTCTTGCGTCGTCCTTTTCTGTAGCAACTGCTTCAATCCATTTGGAAACATAGTCCACAGCTAGAAGGATATAGTACTTCTTATCTGATGGAGGAAAAGGCCCCATGAAATCAATCACCCATACATCGAAGACTTAAACAACGAATATAGGGTTTTGAATCATTTGATTCCTTTTTGAAATACTTCCCACTTACTGGCAGTGTAGACAAATCTTGCAATATTCGAAAGAATCTTGAAAGATTGTTGGCCAATAAAATCCGCAATCCAAGATCTTTCTTGCCGTCTTCTTGTGTCCAAAATGGCCTCCGCTTGCATCAGTGTGACAAAACTTCAGGACTGATTGAGTTTCATTATCAGGAATGCATCTCCTCATAACTTGGTCAGAACCATATCTCCATAAATATGGGTCATCCCAGAGAGAATACTTGGCATCACTGATGATCTTCAACTTTTTTCCTTTGCTAAGATCTGAAGGTAAACGTCTAGTGACCAAGAAATTAACAATATCAGCATACCATGGAAGTTGAGAAACAACAAACAATTCTTCAAAGGGTAGTGCTTCATTGAGTGCAGTCTCTTCCTTGTTGCCTTCAATTCTTGTAGACACCAATTTTTTTGCTTATATCCTTTAATTTAGTATATTTGCTTCTACATTTGCAATTCTGTCATTTTCTAATTCACTTTTGACATTTAGTAAATTCACTTTTTTGCATAACATAACATTAGTCTAATATTATTAGGATTCATTTTCTAATTAGCACTTAGCTTTAATTATTTAAGTTACATTCAAAAAATACAAAAATGAAAAATTAAAAAAGGGAGGAGAGAGAAATTTTTATATTCATTTAATTGCTTACAAGCCATCTTTCATATTTACATATTTTCATGAATACAAAAAAAGAAGAAAAGTACTTTGGATTAGCTCATTGGGGCTCTCATTTTCATAAAATTGGCCCATTTGCTTTAAGGTTTTTACTTTGGACCTTCTTGCTTAGGCCTTTCTTTTGTTTTTTGGATTTTGTCTTGGATCATAATCGGTTAAGGCCCATTTTCCTTTTACCTCATCTATTTATTTACAAGAAAAAATACAAAGAGGGTCATTTACATTTGTTTATTGCTTTGCATTTTTATAGATACATTCCATTATTTCCATTCGACTAAACCAAATCACCACATTGCATTTATGTAGGCTGTTAGCTAATTACTTCACTATTTTCCTCTAGCATATCATATTACATCATTGCACTCTAAAGATCCAAAATACAAAAATTGCCATAACCCCAAGTTTCAAAAAGAAGTCCCATGGTTCCCATCCCTTTGTCTTTTTTTCGAATTCTAAACTTCTAAAGTTAGCTTTCCCTTACTTGATCCATGTTGAACCTACAAACAAGAAAAAAGAAGAAACTCAATTTGTGAGCTGCTAAAATGACAAGGCTTGACCAAGATCCTGTTCAAAAGCAAAGTGGCCACTTTCTTGCGCAAATTAAAGCTTCTATAGTGCACATTGCCTTCAATTCCAATTGATTCAGCAACAAATTCAAAACATGCAGAAGAAACAACAGACAAATGCCAATAGAATGAACCAAGCAATGCACAAAAACAATTTTCAACGAGGCACGAAACAACTCAAGCACAGAGATTTTCAAAGCAAAAAAAACAATAGAACAGTGCAAGAGACAGTTCACAAAGCAAGCACAGAGGCAGTGCATATCAAGAAACCAAAATCAGAGAGTACATGGCAGTCATCAATGAAGAAATTTCAGCCTGCAGAAGCATGCACATCTCATGGCATTGTATTGAGTTGTTAGCATTTGATAGAAAAAGTATTCATTATGATCACACATCATCAACCATGATGCAAGTTCTTGGGCACATAAGAGCATTTACATATATGGCCAGTTCAGCAATTTCACATGACCTCAAGAGCAACAAAAGTGCGCAGCAATTGATTCGAAGATGAGGCAGTTTTAGACAGCAAACAAAAACAAGGGATCTTGCAAGCACAAACAGAAAATAGCAAACAAGGCAGCAACATTGAATCAAGTGGCAAATCAATTCAATACGGGCAAAGGCAGTATGGTCAAATGGTCAAGGAGGGTTCGACTTTCATCATGCAAAGTGCAATCAAGCTGAGAGCATTTTTTTTTCATGCATTAACATGTTGTCAAGTTCAACATTTCATCACTTAGTAAACATCTAGTCATGCACTTGCATATTACTCAAACATTCGTGTTAAACATGTACTATGGCAATAAGATAGTTTATTTGCATTATTCATGTCAGTCATCAAAGTTCACATTGTATCCAGCAAGTTTTTTCACAGTAGAATTCCAAACATTTAAAGCATCTCATATTTATGCATATTTAAGCACTGCATTTACAGCTCAACATTCACTCTAAATCACCAGTTCACATTTGAGTATTTCAGTCAATTCATAGTCCACACAACACAAGCATTCCTTATTTGCATTTTTGCACACAAGATCAAAAGCACTCCAAACTCATTTTCTTCAAGCATACATCCATGCATCTTTACATTAATCATAGCATTCACAGAACATTTCAATTCCGACAGTTAGCATTTTCATTTTATTTTATTTTGCATAGTCCACTTACATATCATCTTTGAATTTTAATTTCACCATAGCAGTTTGCATTTTAGAGGATAGGTCATATTGTGTTTTCAATCAAAGCATTGGCACCATATGACTCTCACATACCACACAACACCTACACCCGATTTCATAAATTATGTAACTGTTAAGGCATTCCAGCATGCATCTTAGCATCTAGAGCAAAGCATTCATTCAATCGCCAGTCAACAAACAAAGATCAACAGCAGGCATTCCACAAGAAAATTCAAAATAATGCAGCATACAAAGGTTTCGTAATTATTATGGCATTCAATAAACGGTCTCATGCATTCATATTAAACATATATCTTTGCACTGTAAGAATAATCAAATTAAAAAAACAAAAAAAAACAGAGCATGGCATACATCATCATAGTCATTCATCATCAATAAACATACCAATTCAGCAGCAAAACAGAAGCGGAATTAGAGAGTTATACCATTGCCTGACTTTATATTTTCAAGCCCAAGTTCCATTGGTTCACGTCAGCTTACCCCTACCAACTCATCACCTGCAGACAAAAAAGAATGAGCAAGAGGACAATTCATGTGTGAGGATTAGTCTCAAATAAAAGGTAGAGAAATGCACAAACAAACAAAATCAGGGAATTGAAAAAAAAACTCACAACAGGACAGAAACAAGGAACGTTACCCAACTTCATCAAGCCCTCACCTCCCACACGTGCACAACCAAATTGAACCTGCAGAAAAAAAAACAAAAAAAAGGTTAGAAATGGGAAAGAAAAAGAATGAGGAAGCTTCCTCTATCTTTCGGGTATGAGCACAATAAAAAGAGGTGGAGAGAGCTAAGTTAGAGGGGGGGGGGGGGTTTCTTAGAAGTTTTAAGGGTTTTAGGACGAAGCACAATTACCAAAAACTTAGGGTTTATAGAGCTTATTTGGAGAAAACAAAAAAGGTTGTCATCTTTCTTTGAAACCAACAAACAACTAACTCTTTCTAGGTCTCCCATTTTCTCTCACAAGATTAAAATAGACTTCGGGAAATAATGAGTAGGGTTCTTCATCTCAAAACTTAGGGAATTTCAAAATCTAGGTCATCTCTAGAAATTAAGCGAGGGATTCAAAGGAAAAGAAAGTAGGAGTCAAAAAGGTTGAAGTTGAGGTCTTCCCGGCGGCGGAAGTTTTAGGCTCGGTTTGGGGGTTTGCAGAATTTGAGGGTTCAAAATCCGAAAATCTTTTGGTAAATAGAAGGAGTATAAGAAGAAGAGGAACATATCTGAAACTAGTGGCCATCGGACGGCTAAATCGTCAGATCGGAGGAGGGATTTTGGGATCAGCTTTGCCTCGTTTGAAGGGGTTTCGTCCGTCTTTTGGAGAGCATAAGGTTAGATCTGAAGTGGTAGCATCGAGATGAGTCAGTGGGTAGATTTCGAGCTCTATCCGAGCTCCGGTGAAGGCACGGCGCGGCGGCACATGGAGGTCTAGGCGGCGGCTTCAAATTCCGAATAAAGGGGTTAGGCGGCTAGGGTTCTAAATGATGATGAAGATGAGAAAAGTTGGTATTTATACCAACTTATGACCCGACCCGGAATCGGCCCAGAACCGGCCTGCCTTTGACCCATCGAAGCCCATTTCCAATGGGGTACATTTTATGATTTGGGCTTTTATTTTAATTTGGCATTATTTGTGACTTGGACTTTTATTCATTATTTGAGCTTTCAAATTTATGCATGTGGGCTTTAGTATTAGGTTACATTTGGGCCTCAGCTTTAAGTCATTAAATTTGGGCTTTGTTTGTTACTTATTTGGGTTAGCTTGTTGCTATAGGTGAGCTTTGTTTAAATTTGGCATTGAGTTTTATTTTACACTCTAATTTCAATATAGGCTTTAATAGAATATATTCGAATTTAGAAATTAATTAGATTTCATTTGCACACATATTTACATTCTATATTTATGTTTCCTTATTATTGATTATGCCATGTCAAATCAGATTAATAAATTTAATCCGTTAAAGGATTGATTAATTGAGGCTTAGACAATCTTTGTCGGTCTAAATTCATCTTTCCAAGGCTTGGGATATCCGGACGAGGGTCTTAGCCAGTATGACTGGCGGGTGCCCGGATGGTGTTCTTCGTATAACTATTCGGTAACAACTGCATTTAACCGGAAAACATGCATCATGTGCATCATGCATTTAAGAGTCTAGTCACTAGTGTATCAATAAACTAAGATTCATAAAAGAAAAATCAAAGAAAAAGAGAAGAAGAGGAATGAAAAAAGTGATGTCAGTCAGACAAAAAAGAGGTTCAAAAAAATGATAAGTAATAATTCAGTGGTAGTAATCAGTAAAGAATAAAAGAGTAATCAGTAAAATGGTAATGGTAAGTCAGAGTAACTAATATTCCAAGAAGTAAAGAGTAATCAGAAAAATGGTAATAGTAATCAGTAAAAGAGTAAAGAATAATCAGTAAAAGAATAATAGTAATCAGTAAAGAGTAAAGAGTAACCAAGAAATGGTAAAGAGTAATCAGTAAAAAGGTAATAGTAGTCAGTAAAGAGTGAGGAGTAATCAGTAAATGGTAAGAGTAATCAGTAAAAGAGTAATAACAATCAGTAAAAGAGTAAAGAGTAATCAGTAAAAGAGTAATAGTAATTAGTTAAAGAGTAATCAGTAAATGGTTATAGTAATCAGTAAAAGAGTAAGAATAATCAGTAAAAGAGTAATAGTAGTAAGTAAAGAGTAAAGAGTAATCGAGAAAGAGTAATAGTAATCAGTAAAGAGTAAAGAGTAAAGAGTAAAAGAGTAATAATAGTCAGTAAAGAGAAAGAGTAATAGTAATCAGTAAAAGAGTAAAGAGTGAACAGTAAAATGGTAATAGTAATCAGTAAAGAGTAATCAGTAAAATTCTCAGTAATTAAAATTCAAAGAGTAAAAATGGTAAAAAGATTAAAAAAAAGTGAAAAGTAAAAATGGTATTCAGTAATTAAAGTAAAAAAGAGTAAAAATGATATTCAATAATTTACTTAAAAAGAATAGAAAATGGAAATTAGTAAAAAAAAAGAGAAGAGTAAACAAGGGTAATCAGTAAAAAAGAGAAAGAAAGGGGCGATCAGTAATTTAATTAGAAAGGGTAAAAAGTGGTAATTAGTAAAAAAGAGTAAAAAAAATGGTAATCAGCAATCAAGAAGTAAAAAGGTAATTAATAGCAAGGTAATGGGTTAATTCAGTTAAAAGACAATAAAAAAAAATGTTAATAAGGCATGAAAAAAACTTAAGAATAGAAACAACCAATAGTAACCCATAGTTAATTTAGATTAGTCAGTGTCGTCGTTTTGACGGGTGGGGGTGCTAACCCTTCCCCACGCGTACCCGACTCCTGAACTTTAGATTCTTGTTAGAAGACCGTTTATCAGGTTTAGTGTTGTCTTTGCCAAGCTTAGGTTAATATTAGAATTTAATAATCTGATAGGTGGCTAATCGCACCTAGGTTAAAAAAGATTAGTGGCGACTCCCACGCCATAGGTAGAAACAGAAGTTTCCCCTTCATCTTAAGTCGTTAAACGGTAGGGTTTGGAACCCGGACCCGCACGTTGCGACAATTCGGCTTAGATGGTCAGCTATAACGTTTTCTGCTCCTTTCTTGTCCTTGATTTCGATAACAAATTCTTGAAATAACAAAAGCTATCGCATAAGCCTAGCTTTTGCTTCCTTCTTTGACATTAGATATCTCAATGCAGCATGATCGGAGTTGATTATCACCTTAGATCCCAGGATGTATGATCGAAATTTCTCTAAAGCAAAGACAACGATAAGCATTTCTTTCTCCGTGGTGGTGTAGTTTTTCTGAGCAGCATCTAGAGTTCTTGAAGCATAGTAGATAACATGGAGTACCTTATCTACTCTCTGACCTAGAACAGCTCCAATAGTGACGTCACTTGCATCACACATGATCTCGAACGGTAGTTTCCAATCTGGTGGCTTCACAATTGGAGTGGTGGTGAGGGCAGTCTTCAATTTGTCGAATGCTTCCTTGCAATCTTCCCCAAACTCGAACTCTACATCTTTCTGGAGTAATCTACACATTGGTGCTGAAATCTTCGAGAAATCTTTGATGAATCTTCTGTAGAATCCAGCATTGCCCCAAAAATGAATGAATATCCTTGACACATGTTGGATAAGGTAGGTTCTAAACTACATCAACTTTGGCTTTGTCGACTTGCATACCTTCTTTTGATACTACATGGCCTAGAACAATGCCTTGTTCTACCATGAAGTGGCACTTCTCGGCATTCAATACCAATTTGGTTTCAACACATCTTTTAAGAATGAGTTCTAGATTATGTAGGCATTGATTAAAGTTATCTCCATAGACTGTGAAATTGTCCATGAATACTTCCATCTTATCTCCCACATAATCTTGAAAGATGCTCATCATACACCTTTGAAAAGTTGCAGGTGCATTGCATAAACAAAAAGGCATTCTTGTATAAGCATACGTACCGAAAGGACATGTAAAGGTGGTCTTCTCCTGGTCTTCAGGTGCGATTGGGATCTGAAAGTATCCTGAATACCCATCCAGAAAACAATAATAGGCTTTGCTTGCTAACCTCTCCAACATCTGGTCAATGAATGGCAATGGGAAGTGGTCCTTCCTTGTAGCAGAGTTTAGCTTTCTATAGTCGATGCATACTTTCCATCCATTTTGCAGTCTTTGAGGAACTAGCTCTCCATCCTTGTTTTCTACGAAGGTAAATCCAGACTTCTTTGGAACTACTTGGACAGGGCTGACCCATTGACTATCTGATATCGCATAAATGAGACCAGCTCCAAGTAATTTGAGAACTTCTTTTTTGACGACTTCAGCAAGGTTTGCATTGAGTCTTCTTTGTGGCTGTCGAATTGGTGTTGCATCTTCTTCAAGTCGAATCCTATGCATGCATACGGTAGGACTTATTCCTTTGATATCAGCAACCGTCCATCCAATGGCTTCCCTGTGTTCCTTCAAAACTCTGATGAGTTGTTCTTCCTGTAAATTATTCAATTAACTTGAAGTAACAACAGGCAGGGTCTCTTTGTCTCCAAGGAAAACATATTTCAGGCCTTCAGGTAGTTGTTTCAGCTTGACTACAGGTGGTTGAATGATGGATGGCAGGGGCGTTGGTGTTGGCTCCAAACTGATATAGGAAAATGATGTTTTTTCTTCAACAGCAAGTGATGTCTCCAATTCTCTGATGGTTTCTGCTACATCTTCAGGCGTCAGGATTTCTGCTTCCTTGATTTCGTCTTCATTCAGGCTCTTGGTAAGAACTAGTTCAAGTTCATCTTCGTGGTGAAGTGATTGAACTTGTTCAGAACAAACTTCAATTGCATCGATCAAATAGATAGAATGGATCTCAGCAGGAGTTTTCATGGCTTCATTTATGTTAAATTCAATAATTTCACCATCAAATTCCATGCTGAGTTTTCCATCTTTCATATTGAAATTTGTGCTGCCTGTTGAAAAAAAAGGCCTTCCTAGTAGCAACGGCAAGTGAGGTAGATGAAGATCATCTTCACTCATCTTCAGGACATAGAAATCTGCAGGAAAAAAAATCTCCTATCTACACTAAAACATTCTCAACTAAACCCTCAAGTTTAATGTTAGTTCTATTAGCAAATTGCACAGTAAGATCAGTTTTAGTCATAAGTTCCATTTTCAATTGTGAATAGATAGAGAAAGGCATAATATTAATCGAAGATCCGACTGCACACATAGCCCTTTCTATCTTATTCTTTCCTATTTTACAAGGAATAGAAAAAGATCATAAATCTTCACATTTATGATGCAATTTTCTCTGATAGGCAGCAGATATATTCTCATTCTTGCAAACATATTTTTCAGAAAATTTTATCTTAGAAGTGCATAGATCTTTAAGAAAAGAAGCGTACCTGGGCACTCTTGCAACTTCAGCAAGCAAAGGAATATTTACCTCTAAATTCCGAAGTGAATTGAGTTGATGTGCGAACCTTTGAGGAAACAGTGGTGGACCGTAAGTGGTTTCCATCTTCTTCATCCCTTCGAATCTTGATTTAGGTCGAGAAGCTCTTGGCGATGAAATAGGTTGCTCCTTCTTGGGTTCGGCTGAAATCTTCTCTTTTCCGGTCACTTGAATGTTAGATACAGCAACTGGTGGTGGTTCAGTAGAGAAAACAGGTGCTGGAGGTAGTGATATCGCAGGCGGAGATGAAAAATCAGGTAATTCCATCTTTTGTGCATTCCTTTGTTGAGTTCCTTCAATTGAATTAACCCCGTACCATTGTATGTTCTCATTCATATGTCTTTGAGGTACATATGAAGAGTTTTGAAAAGAGGCTTGTTGGATACTCATGAAGTCGGCAAACATCTTTGTTAGATTTCCGTATTGAGCAGTTAACTCCTTCAACTCCTTGCGGATTTCTAATATCCTGACTCCTTTGTTGTGTCAGCTTCATTAGATAGGCTGAATTGGTGAATGTTCTCGGTCATGGTATTGAGCAGCTTTCTTTCTTATTCAGGGGTTTTGAGTGTTAGGCAGCATCAATATGTGTTTTATCTTCAAAGAGGAGTCCATCATAAAAGTTCTGAATCAACAGTGCTTCGCTTAGGTTGTGGTAAGGGCAACTTGCGCAAATTTTGTTGTATCTTTCCCAGTATTGGTGCCACTTCTCTTCAGGTAGTTGTTGACAGGTTGTAATTCTCCTTCTTACATCAGCTCGCTTGGCCTCTGGAAAATATTTGTTCAGGAATGCTGTCTCCAATCCTTTCCACGAAGTTATGGATTTTGGTGATAAGCTCACAAACCAGATTTTTGCTTTTCCCTCAAGAGTGAGTGGAAAAGTTAGAAGCTTAGCTTGTTTTACAGGCATCCCAGTGATTGCAGCACACTTGATAAAAAAACTTTGCAGGTGCTCATGAGGATTCTCATGAGATTCTCGAAAAATCGGCAACATACGGATTACTCCTGGCTTCAGTTGGTATGTCATATCCATGGCTGGATAGTCAATACATAGGGGCGGCACTTCACGGTTGAAATTCAGCTCCCTTAACGAACGTGGTTGCTCCATTGGATTTTTCCTACAAAATAAAGAAGATCAAGTGCAAATCAAATAGAAAAAGAAAAAGAAAAAGAAAAATAATTCACAATCTCCCCGGCAACGGCGCCAAAATTTATGATCGGTCGTCAGCAAATCATAAAAAAAATAATCCCAACAAAATCCTAACTAAAGCAAATAGGGCAAGTAGGGGTCAAACCCACAGATAGATAGGTTATTAATCTTTTTCTCAAAACAGACAAATAAAATAAAGAGAATTTTATAGTAAAATGGAATCTAATCAAACTAACAATTAAAATTAACTAAGAAAGCAATCAAGAAAAATTAAAGAAAGCAATTGATAAGATAGCAGAGAATAAACTATAAAATAATTGATAAAAACCCTCCAACGTAGAATTAATATCCCTCTTGACAATTATAACATGGATCATTGATATCTAATAATTATGAAAACAAAGAATAGCTTGTTGGAATTAAATCCTAAATTACCTTAATTAGATAAGATTACCCGTTAAGACTTAAATTACCCCTTTTACTTCCAAACAAATCAATTACCCGTTAAGGCTTAAAGATTTACCAAGAAACAAAGCATTAAGAACAAGTAATTTATACAAGCACAAAGAGCAATTTCTCACTGAACGTCCCTTATCTCCCTTAATTGGAAGGAGCTTTCACCCTCAACCAATTGCTACAAATAACTAAGCCTGAACGTTAATCCTCGACTTAATCTAGCTAATGTTAACTTAATTTATCAAGAAAGTGTCGGCTCAATCCATCAAAACAAGCAACATAGAATTAAACCAGAGATCAAAGAAATACTCTAACAATTATCATATATAAGCACAAAATCTGACCATTATATAAGTCAAGAGATCAATTAAATTCTACATTGGAGAAAAGAAAAGGACTACTCACTCATGAATTGAGTGAGCATCCAAAGAATAAGAAGAAAAACTTAACTTATGGATGGGAAGAAGAGGGGGCGGCGGCTCCAAGGCTTTTGTCCTCCAAATCTTCAATAATTCTACCAAATACAATTTCTAGATCTACATACATCAAAAACCTAGACCTAAGGTGGCTATTTATAGTGGAAATAACCCTCAAGACTCCAATTATAACTTGGAAAGGACTCTAGGACGGTTTTGGGGCTGACTTGGTCTCCAAGTTGGGTTAAAAGTCTTCCTATAATACAATCCAAGTTAAAATAGGATCCTGGAATTTTCTGGATTCGATTAGGAACTTAGACGGTGTTTTTGGGCTTGAAAACTGCAGATTTGGGTCTTGGGCTTCAAAGGAACGTTGTAGATCTCGGAGTTAGCTTTCCAACGCCTACTCATGGGCCTAAAACGGACATCTGAGCAAAAATTTATGATTTTTCTACCGAGACTGCGCTGAATTCTAATCCTGTTAGGACTAGAAGCGGGAATTGGATATTTCCTTGGACATAAGCGACACAAATTGAGTTTTTAACTCCAATTGTGGGTTTAAATGAGCTGAGTATTATCCCATATAAAATATCCAAAATTCCAAAGATTCTGGGCTTCTTCATAACTTGTCTTCAATCATTTGCAATTAAAGCTCCAATCTTCAATTCTTGCTCTTGAAATAATTCTTCAATGATCTTCAAATCTTAAAATTATCTTCAATGAGTCTTCAAACACGAGCTTCGAATCTCCAAATCTATACTCAAAATTACTTTGCTCATATCTGTGTAAAAAGTCATCAAAATAGCTCCAAAAGTAGTGAAAATTAACAAAATCTCAATTTCACATCTCTTAAGGACTCAAAACACAAATATGATCAAAATAGCATATATTTAAGCATAAATAGATCAAAAAACATAGTAAAATAGCCATAAAAACAGGGTTGTTTTTGGCTCAATCAACCCTCTTACCACAGCTATTAGGGAGTCAAGAAATCTCAATGAAACCACTTTTGATGAGATTTGTGGATCCCTACTCACTCATGAAGTAAAGCTGAAAAATTGTGAAGATGATGAGAAGAGAAAGGCTAGTGAAAAGAAAAGAGGTCTAGCCCTGAAGGTCTCTACTCTTGAAGAAGAGATCGATAGCTTGACTATTGATGACACTGATGAGGAATCTGATGAAGAGACTGTTCTCTTCACCAGAAGATACAAAAAATTTCTTGGAAGAAGAAACTGTCTATACAAGAAGAACTTCAAGAAGGATAAGTTCAAGGGTGAGGCAAGCAAGCAGACCCTTGTGATATGTTTTGGATGTAGAAAGCCTGGACACATCAAGCCCGATTGTCCTTTGAACAACAATGAGAATCAAAAGAAGAACAAAAAGAGAAAGAAGAAAGCAATGATGGTTAGAGCATGGTCTAACAGTGATACTACTTCATCAGAAACCATTGATGCTGAAGAAGACATCAAAGCCAACCTCTGTCTCATGGCAAAGGACAGTGAAATTGAGGTAGTTACTGATTCTGTTGTTTCTTTTGAAGAGTTGCAGTTTGAATTTGATAGTTTATATCATGATTTTGACAAATTGGCTACTAGATATAAAACTCTTAAGAAACTGAATTCTGGTTTGATAAATGATTTGGACTGTTTAAAGAAAGAACTAACAAGCATGCAGGAATCCAAAAGCACTGTTAAGGAAGCATTAAAGCATGCAACAGAGAAAAAAGGAAAACTTGAGCATGAGTTGAATGAGCTCAAGAAAGCTGACAGTAATGTCACTAAGTCCTCTGGAAGCAATCGCTTCAATGGTAACAGAAACCAAAGGAACTTCAGGCCAAGAGCTATGGTGTTCTATATCTGTGGCAGAAGAGGCCATCAATCTCCTGATTGTTATCAGAGGGATTGAAATCAACCTAAGATCAAAAAGATCTGGGTGCCTAAAGGAACTTATGTTGTTACTAACCCCTAAGGATCCATACCAATATTGGTACCTAAATATGCAAACTAAAGAACTGTGTTTGCAGGTTGAGCAGGAGCAGATTAAAGAATGTTTGAAGGCTCAACCGCAAAAGAAGAAGTTGTGGTACCTTGATAGCGGCCGCTGCAAACATATGACCGGGGATAGAGAACAGTTCATTAGTCTCACTAAGAAGAAAGGAAAAGATGTCACCTTTTGAAATAACTCTAAAGGATAAGTGCAAGGTGTTGATACTATTGAAGCAAAGCACAACAACAATCAAGAATGTTCTATTGGTGAAAGGATTGAAGTATAATCTGCTCAGCATCAGCCAATTTTGTGACAAGGGATGGAGAGTCGCCTTTGACTCCAAAAGCTGCCAAGTTAATGACATCAATACAAACAAGCTAATCTTCATCGGAAAAAGATACGGGAATGTATATATTGTCTACCTTGATGACTTGCAACTGAGCAAGAACTTGTGTCTCATGGTGAATGATGTCTCGGATAGCTGGTTGTGGCACAAGAGACTTGGTCATGCAAGTTTGAGTACCATTGCTAAACTTATTAGTAAGGATTTTCTCTCGGGCTTACCCAAACTGAATTTTAATATTAACAAAGTTTGTGAAGCTTGTCAGTTTGGCAAACAGGTTAGGAGCTCCTTCAAATCCAAAAATGTGGTTTCAACAACAAGAGCGTTGGAGCTGCTGCATCTAGACTTGTTTGGCCCCATTGATGTCACTAGCACGGGAGGTAAATCTTATGGGTTTGTCATAGTTGATGACTTTTCTAGATTTACCTGAGTTTATTTCCTTAGTCATAAATATGAAGCTATTGATGTCTTTGATAATCACTGCAAAAGAGTCCAAAATGAAAAAGGCTTCACTATTATAAGTGTTAGAAGTGACCATGGTGGTGAGTTTGATAGTCATGTCTTTGAGGAATTTTGTAATGAAAATGGTTTTCAACATACTTTTCTGCTCCCAGAACACCACAACAAAATGGAGTGGTGGAAAGGAAGAACAGAACTTTAAAAGACATGGCTTCAACTATGCTTTGTGAGAACAACCTTCCAAAATATTTCTGGGCTGAAGCCACTAACACTGCTGCCCATGTTTTAAACAGTGTTTCAATTAGACCTATTATTTCAAAAACACCTTATGAACTTTACAAAGGCAGAAAGCCCAATATTTCTCACTTTAGAAGTTTTGGCTGCAAATGTTTTATTCTTAACAATGGCAAACACCTCATTGGCAAGTTTGATGCTCGTAGTGATGAAGATATTTTTCTTGGATATGATTTGAACTCAAAAGCATATAGAGTGTTTAATAATACATCATTAGTGGTTGAATAGTCTATTCATATTGTTTTGATGAGACTGATAGTGCATCGAGAAAGGTTGTGCAAGATGATGATGATGCAGGTACTAAAGAGACTAACAGAAAAGATGCGATGACCATTTCTGACACTAATGAAAAAGCTACTGAAGAGATCAATGCAGATCCCCCAATTGAAAGACTTCAGAGGCAAGAGCAACAGCATGAAGATCTCCCAAAGGCATGGAAGTATGGAAAAAGTCATCCACCAGATTTGATCATTGGAAATCCAAAAGAAGGTGTGTAAACAAGGGGGCAACTTAAAGAAGTTTGTGAGTTTGCTGCCTTTATATCCCAAATCGAGCTAAAAGCATTTGAAGATGCTGAAAAGGAAGAAAGTTAGATGATTGCAATGCAGGAAGAGTTAAATCAGTTCGAGAGGAACAAGGTGTGGACATTAGTGCCACCACCAACAGATCATCCTGTTGTAGGCACAAAGTGGGTATTTAGGAACAAGCTTGATGAAAGTGGTAGAGTTGTCAGGAACAAAGTCAGATTAGAAGCAAAAGGCTACAATCAAGAAGAAGGAATTGATTATGATGAGACCTTTGCTCCAGTACAAGACTCGAAGCAATCAAACTGCCTCTTGCCTTTGCATGCTACATGGACTTCAAGCTTTATCAAATGGATGTGACGAGTGCATTCCTCAATGGTCACATTCAGGAAGAGGTATATGTGGAACAACCACCTGGCTTTGAAGACAGCAAGCATCCTAACTACGTGTACAAACTTCACAAAACTCTCTATGGACTCAAGCAAGCACCTCGGGCCTGGTATGAAAGGCTATCTAAATTTCTCCTTAACAAAGGATTCACAAGGGGAAGTATAGATACCACTCTCTTTATTAAAAAGAAAAAATATGATTTCCTTATTGTTCAAATTTATGTTGATGACATTATCTTTGGTGCCACTAATAAAAGTTTGTATAAGTATTTTGCCAAAGAAATGCAGGGAGAATTCAAGATGAGCATGATGGGAGAACTCAACTTCTTCCTAGGGCTTCAAATCAAACAATGCTCTTACGGTATCTTCATTAGTCAGTCCAAGCATACAAAGGAAATGTTAAACAAATTTGGAATGGTGGACTGCAAACCAATGAAGAAACCAATGGCCACATGCACTAAATTAGATTATGATGAGAAAGGTAAGGTAGTTGATCAGAAACTCTATCGAGGTATGATTGGCTCCCTACTCTATCTCACTGCTTATAGGCCTGATATACTCTTTAGTGTTTGTCTTTGTGCTCGTTTTCAGTCTTTAGGCCTGACATTAATACTCTTTAGTTGCTGTGCTCAGCTCATATGGATTATGCATCAACTTCAAGATTTTGGAATTACCATGATGGAGGTGCCACTATACTGTGATAACACTAGTGCGATCAATATCACAAAGAATCCTGTGCAGCATTCACAAACCAAGGATATTGAGATTCGACATCATTTCATCCGTGATCATGTGCAGAAAGGGGACATCAAAATTGAGTTTGTTAGTACCCTTAAACAACTTGCTGATATCTTTACTAAACCTCTTTGTGATGAGCATTTCAGTAGAATTAGGCATTAGCTTGGCATGATAGATTCTAGTAACATTTGATTAATTGATTCATTCATTGTTTTATTAATGTCTTCATTATGTACATACATACATGCATACACATACACGAAAACGTGTTGGATTTTTGCCCTCTAACACGCTTTTTCAATTTCCCGCTTTCAGTGCTTGACGCGTCCTTTCGTGTCATTACACTTTTTGAATTTCAAAAGTTTGTTTTATCCTTATTGAGTAAAGTCACTTCAAAACCCAAAAAGATTTACTTACTCCTTCCTCTTCCAGAAAAACTCTTTCTCTTTCCAAAAATTCTTCATTTATTCAAACTCCTCTCTTCTCTTCATTCAGAAACCCTAATCTATTCTTATCTTTTCTCTCTCATCCTCTCAAAATTCTGTTTTCTTTCATATTTTCATTCACCCTCAAATCCTCTCTTTTATTCACCTGTTGAGAAAATGGCAAAAGGAGAAACATCAAAAGCGAAGAGAAAGCTCTCTGAGCTTGAGGTCATCGATGAAGAAGAAATTGATGCACTAGCGAAGCGAGCAAAAAGCAGCTCTAAGAAGAAAGGAAGTTTTGATGGTGCTAGATTGGTATTCCCAAAGCTCCCCAAAGCTAGCAAAATTGTAGATTGACTGAAGAATGTGGCTTTGCGAAAAAAGGTATGATGAGATTACTGAATTTCAGATTATGGCTGCAAAGTTGATAGATTGGGAAACTTTTCTAGGGGATGATGCTTATGGTGGAATTGATCATAATTTTGAAATGATGAATATGTTGGGTATTGCTAACTATGAATTTACTAAGTTGAGCCCCTCCTTAGTCAAAGAACTTTTTGTTGGAGTTGCTAAGTCTGCTGAAGTGATAGAGTTTGATGATGCTAAGGCTAAGTTTCTTTATAAGAATCTGATAGTCTGTGTTAATGCCAACGAGATGGTCATAACTCCCAAGTCCTTAGGAAAGTACTTGAATATTGACTACAAAGGAAAAGAAGACTTTGATGAGTCAATTGATAAGAATGCCGCTTGGAGGCAAATCTCTGGTAATTATGAGGTCTTGCCTTAAAATTCAGGGGCTAGGTTCATCAGAAATATCTATGTGAAAATGATCCAAAAATTCATTGGTTGCACTATCAGATATAAGAAAAGTAGTGTAGGTTATGTGAGCAATTATGATGTGTGGCTACTATGGAAGATCTTCAATTGTGAAAGAGTCAATTTAGCGGGAATTCTCATTAAAGGCATGAAGGAGATGGCAACAAGAAGAAGAAAATGATCTGTGGATTCAGACACATCATTACAGGCTATGTGAAACAACATCTCAGTGTTGATGACTTTAAGCCTTATGAAAAGGACTTAGTCGAAGCCTGTGCCAAGTTCTCTAAAAAGACTACTGATAGGTTCATTAAGAACACCATCAAGGAACATTAGTTGATGGAAGCTATTGCCAGAATATTGCAACGGAAGTAAAGAAAGGTGGAGATGCTGTTATGGATGAAATGTATAGTCTATCAGAAGCAATGAGAGCTGATATTACAGGCTTGACTCAAGAGCTTGGAAAGCTGAGTGGATTTATGGGAACTTTGGGTGGAAACACTGAAGTGTTATGTATAAAGTTCATTAATGATATGAATCTAATAATGTCTAATCATGAACAGCTGGAACAATGTTACAATGAGCTAGCAAATGCTTATTTGAATAGAAACGTTCGAGAATCCATTGTGGCAGAAACAATGGAAGCCTTTAAGAAGAGGGATGAAGAACTCAGAAAGATGGATACTCAAATGAAAGCTCATGGGTTCATACCAGCAAAAGATCCAGAACAGACAGAGAAGGCAGCGGAAAGTCTGAAGGAGGCTAAGCAACAGAAGAAAAAGAGTGAGCATAAAAAAAAGCCAAGGGAAGTTAGTGACACTAAGAAAACTGCAAAAAAGAAGAAGCAAGCTATCATTCCATCTGATAGCTCTGATGAAGAAAAAGATGATGATCACAAGTCAAATGCAGATAGTTCATCCACAGGTGACAAGTCCAAGAAAGCTGATGAGCAAACTGAAGAAGAAAAAGTTGAGGAAGAAAAGCAAACTGAAGAGAATGAAGCCACTAATGTAGATGAGTAGGAACAAGAGGCTGCAAAGAAGAAGGAAGCTGATGAGATCATTAAGGAAACCCCTGATGACATTGATGCCATGATGACTGAGGAATTGTTTGTTGGAGATGCGAGAAAGCCAAAGGAAAATGAGGAACTAGCTATGGAAATCTACAAAGATGTTCAAGTCACTCCTAAAAAGGGGACTCGCAAAGTTAAGAAGAAAGCTGTCACGTCCAACAAGATTGCAGGAACTAGCAGAGTGACCAGATCAAGAGTAGGCAAAGAAGCTGAGACTACTGTAACTACTCTTAGTCCCTCTAGAAGCATATCAAAATCAAAGTCATCACAGTAGAAGTCTACTCCCAAAGCCATCATTCCCTCAAGCAACTTTGAAGAAGAAGTTGAAGGAACTGAGGATTAGAGTGCATTAGTTGCATCTATCTTTCTTTTTATGCATTTTAAACATTTCATGCATTTCATATGCATCTTGAAATCTGCTTTATTTTATGCTCGGTTTGTATTTTGGCACTTGCTGAGTGCCTTGAATATTCTGGATATTTGCTTTGAGGCATGTGGATGTCTCTTATCTTATGCTTCTTGAACTATCTTTAGTATGTGTACATTTCCTTCTAACAATTTCTTGCGGGAACTTTGAACCTTTTTTTCTTATGACAAAAAGGGGGAGAAGTATTGTGAATTGAGCTTATTGGATATGCATTTTTTTATGCTGTGGAATATAATGCTTTATCTAAGTGTGCTCAACATTAAACACCAGCATGCTTAAAGGAAACTTCGGCATGCTTGAATGGGGTCGTTGGGGAAGATGAATTGACTAAATCAGGGGAGTTAAAAGACTTCAATGGTATATCTTTCATGAACCCCTCTTTATTTGGCTGAACTTAACTACATATATATTAATGCCACTATTGGATTTTTCTGGAGATTTCTAGTTCCTATCGTACTTATGTCTTTAGTTTTCTCTAACTTTATTATTGACTTGATTGATAATGCTCTGATACATACTTGATATATTGCTCTGATTGATTCTGAATTTCAATGGCCTGAATTTAGGGGGAGTCCTATTGTACTATGTTAATTGCCTATATTCTGTTAGCTATTTCTCTCAATTCAGGGTTAGTTTTGTCATTATCAAAAAAGGGGGAGATTGTTGAACCCTATTGTTTTTTATGATAACAAAATAAACCCTAGTATGTTAGCTAATACATCTACTTAGTGTGCAATGAAATCTTCAACAGTGGAAAGGTTGAGCATTATAGATTTCTAAAAAGAAAGCTTCATTAGTGACACTATTGTAGACAGACGCCACAAAGCCTTAAGCACATTAAAAGCTCAAGTCTCTAAGGAGGTACATCTGAAGTCAAAGGCAGCAATTTCAGAATGCAAAGCTCAAATTTAAAAAGTATATTCAAGTCAGCATGCATGAAGACTATCCAAGTCAAAACAGAATCTCGAAGTTAGAAGAAGATTGGAAGAAATTAGTGGGATTAACGATCTGGAGATTAAAGCAACTAGCAGCTACAGGACCAACAGTACGGATGCGCTGAAGCAATCAACGTCGTACAAACGAGATAGAGTTGTTAACAGCTGGCGCGACTAAAAGACAAGAAAAACGAGAAAATGGTTTGAATTTCAAACCAAACGGCTAGTTCGCTAGAGAGAAGTATAAATACTCAATTCTAACCGTTTAAGTTGAAGTTTTGGAGCATCATTGAAGATCAAATCACTTACTCTCTCCAAAATTTCAAAAATCCCTAAAATCCAAGTCTTGCTCTCTTTGTAGTTTATTCTTTTAGCTTGGAAATTTGTAATAGCGCTTAAAGTTTATACCTTTAGAATGTTTTAGGTTTGATTGTGTGTATTTTGATATGTTAGGATCGCTTTACACTTTGATACCCTGTTTTTCAGTATTTGTTCAAGTGTGGGTTTGCACTTGGGATTGTTTTGAGTGTGGGTTTGCACTCCGTGTCAAAGCTTTGAGTTTGAAGCTTTGGGATTGTAAAAAGGTGTTGTGAAGACCAGATTAACTTCACTGATAGTGGATTTTAAAATCCTTGGTGGTGGTATCCAAGGTAGAGGACGACGGTGTGAAAGGCCGAACCTCTATAAATCGAAGCGTCTTCAATCTTCCATCCTTTCTTCTATCGTTCCAGTTTTATCATCTCCTAGTCTCTTTACTTTTCCACTATTCAGGTGTGAATGTCTTTATCATTTTCTTTTTACCTTCACTTGCTTTCATTTGTTGTTTACCTCTCTGCTTTGTATTAATCACTTTAATTGCATACTCTAAACTAGTGTCTTTAACACGTTTTTCAGAAAACTCAAAATTTTCGATTAAGTGCTCTCCCCCCCCCTCTAGCACATCTAAGTGGACCAACAAAGTTTTCAAATTAGAATAAAAGCAAAATCGTCGAAAATCGAAATGATAAAAGTATTCCAATAAACGAAGTCAAATCTAAATAATGAGTTAGTAAACAAGAAACAAGGCACGAGGAATGACAATGAACAGAGACAATGCCAGTGGGACCCGTCATGTAGTGACAAGTACCTCTAAGAGCAATGATAACAGCCTACGCCATCGACTCGATCGCCAAAGGAAATGCAGAGTCCTAACTACCCTGAAAACACAACAAGATTTTGCGGGGGTGAGTACACGAATGTACCCTGTGAGTGAGTCACCCTCAAAAGAGGACCAGAAGAGGGTGGGGTGCACTCACAACCAAAACTGATAAGAAAACCAAATTATAAAATCATGGTTGGCAATAAAGCAAGTACTCCAATAAAACCATAAAACAAATCATTTATCATCTTCATAAAACAAATGGGCTGCCAATAAAACCTATCCAGAGTGACCTTGGCCCGAGTCAACTTCCGAAACCGTCAGGGGCATTTTCGTCATCATTAAAAAATTAGTAAAAATACCATTTTTTCTTATTTTTCCAAACAAGCCCGTTCCCCTTACGTTAGCTTCGGTCTGGTACTGCGTGGTGGCCGCAGCACACCCAATTTAGCTCTCCCATGCACACGTCGAACCGGTAAATAAATAAATATGGCATGTCAGGCCTGGAGCTACGAACCATGTGGATCCAAAATAAAAGCCATGGTCCGTTAAAACAAATACACCAGCGCTGGATCGCGTCCAAGACGCTCCATCAACAAGTCATATGTACTCTTGGAGCTACGTCCATAAGTTCCTGTATGCTTGAACAAGTTCTTTAAAAGAAAACCAGGTTATTCATGCACCCAAAATATTTATCAAAACATTTTATAAAGCATTTATATAAAAGTAGTAATAAAACATTTCCTTAACGGAGAACCTATTGAGGATAGCCCACTCACAGTTCAGGGGACTAGTATACCCCCAAAGTCAATCCACTGTGAGCCTAGTCGATGTCTCGATCAACGCCTCAGCCTTCTGATTAAGAAGCACTTTCAATACAAGAAAATCATTAAAACCTGTATCATAATCAAAGTCATAAACCAAAACAATCAGATAAAACAAAATAAAATCACAAGAACACATAACCCTGACCCTATGATCTCACTTAAACGATCTTAGCATGTCTATATAAGTCTTTCAAGGTTGTAGGATAAATTTCGAATTCATAATACCATTTCGAATTCGTAATACCCTTTCGAGAGTTCAATTAATCATTTCCGACGTTTAAGGGCAAAACTGTAATTTAGTCAACCAGGGGCAAAATGGTAATTTAACATACAAGGGCTGTTACGATGATTCTTTAACCTTACATGTCGAATTAGTGTGCTTAGATAAGCCAAATCCTTTTCTAGGGGCAGAGTTGTAATTTTATCCATTCGAGGCTATAATGGTCATTTTCACTTATTATAGGTTTCACAACGTATGTATGAATTTTTATTAATGTGAGCAACATAGTCGAAATCTCTCAATTCCACCCTTAAGGGTGATTTCGTAAATTTGATAACTAAGGGGCATATTGGTAATTTAGACCTATCAAGGGTAACATGGTAATCTTACCGTCACTACGGTAGTTTTCCAATCCTGAATATGCGATCTTAAAGTTTAGTTACATGTATTGCGCTCTTAGGGGCAAAATAATAAATTTTCTTAATAAGGGTATTTCGGTAGTTTTACTCTCTCAAGGTACGTTGACATTCCTTACGTGTTATAGTTGTTGACCCTAGTCGATCGGACTCGAAATCGTAGCTCAATGGAATAGATTAGTACACTATTACTAGTTAGGGATAATATGTTAATTTACCCACTCCAAGGGTAAAACGGGAACTTTTGCTCCTACGAATATTACAGAGTTATACGATAATCGTTTAGATTTATTTACGCAACCAATGTCGTTGAATTCATTGAATTCCTCTTCAATGGGTAGTTTTGTAATTTAACATACTAAGGACGATTTAGTAATTTTACCCGTCCAAGGATAAAATTGTAACTTCTTAATTTATTAGACCCAAATCCTTATTTCCAAATTTTTTTATTTTCCTTTCCTTTTTTTTCTTCTTTTCTCCTTTTCTTTTCTTTTTCCTTCTTCACTTCTTCTTCTTTTATTTTATATTAATTTAGTTTTATTTATTTTATTTATTATTATTATTATTTTAAGATGGGCCACATAGCTGGCCCAACACTATCTGCTGGGCAGAGCAGCGCATGGGCCACATGCGAGCCTAGGCTAGCCAAGCGGGCTAGGCTCCGCTGGCCATTCAGGCCATGCGCGCTGGCCCCAGCCTGCTGTGCATGCCTGGCTGCACAGGCCCAACCTGGTTGGCTGTTTGGCTACCAATGGAGGCTGGTCGGAATCTGGAACGCTTTTTCACCAAATTTCCATTGGTACCCCTTTGCAACGCTTTTTCACCAAATTTCCATTCAAAAACACTACCAAACATATCTAATCACAAACCCAAACCATTTATAAGATTCAAATCATCAAAAGACATCAAAAGGAAGAGGCTCTTACCCAAATCAAACTCAAAACTCTTGGTTCTCTCATCCTCTTCCTCTTCAAGCTTTACTTCAAATCTTAACTAATGCACTTGCTTTCCAAACCTCCGAATTTCACAACAAAACAAAGAATTTGAGTTTAAAATCACTTCAACACAAGAAATTCTAAAAATGAACTCCCAAATTTTCTTGCTTACCTTTGCTCCAAAAATCCTATATTTCATAAAAAAAGAACCTTTAATTATATGATAGTTAAAAAGGGATTTAAGAGGTGGTCACTATGCTCCAATTGCATGTTGACTTCCATGCCTTATTCTTCAACCATTGAGGGGAATATGTTTCGGGTGGAGAGGAGAAAGGAGATGAATGTCACAAGGAAGAAGAAAACAAAGAAGTTATAAGTCTTCCATCTATTTAAATTGGCATAATTTCCCTTTAGCCTTTGAACTCTTTAATTCCTTTCAATATAGTCCCAAAGCTTCCTTTTGATTCACTTGCACTCCCAAATTTATTTTCTTCTCACTTCAAATTTTATTTTATAGTACCAAAAGTAAATTAAATAAAAATTTCGTCCGCGAAATTTAAAAGCGCTTAAAACTCATTCATCGGGTGGATACGAACATTGCTTTTCTATCACCTTTTCTGGTTCACATGTTATTTAGTTTAACCCTATTCTTCCGCAAACGCTTGTATGAAATCTAGTCACAATTAGTCATGACAAGAATTCAGAAAACACCACTTTACTAACTGTAAATCTTGGATGTCGCATTCGAATACATCCTGTCATCAAATAACCTTCACAACAAACTTTGCAAGATTCTATGATCGGAAATATTCTAGGGTTCAATCCAATTTGAGCGTCAAACTCTAATCTACTACTGATCGGTCGTCAATAAATCATAAAAATAAAATTCCCAACAAATTCCTAACTAAAGTAGATAGGGCAAGTAGGGGTCAAACCCACAGAGAAATAGGTTATTAATCTTTTTCTTAAAACAATTAAACAAATTAAAGAGAATTTTTATAGTGAAATTAAACCTAATCAAACTAGCAATTAAAATAAATCAAGAGAACAATCAAGAAAATTAAAGAAAACAATTAACAAGAAAGCAGTGAATAATTAAGAAAACAATTAATAAAAACCTCCAACATAGAATTAATATCCCTCTTGACAATTATAACATGGATCATTGATATCTAATAATTATGAAAACGAAGAATAGCTTGTCGGAATTAAATCCTAAATCACCTTAATTAGATAAGATTACTCGCAAGAGCTTAAATTACCCCTTTTTCCTCCTAACTAATCAATTAGCCGCAAAGCCTTAAAGATTTGCTAGGGATCAAAGCACTAAGAACTAGTAATTTATACAAGCACAAAGAGCAATTTCTCACTCAAAGTTCCTTATCTCCCTTGGAAGGGACTTCCGTCCTCCCCCAATTACTACAAACAACCAAGCCTGAACGTCAATCCGCGACTTGGTCTAGCTAATGCTAACTTAATTTATCATGAAAGTGCCGGCTCAATCAATCAAAACAAGCAACATAGAATTAACACAGAGATCAAAAGAATACTCCAACAATTATCATATATAAGCACAAAATCTCACCAATATATATGTCAAGAGATCAATTAAATTCTACATTGGAGTAAAGAAAAGGATTACTCACTCATGAATTGAGTGAGCATCCAAAGAATAAGAAGAAAAACTTATCTTATGGATGGAAGAAGAGAAGGAGGGCGGCGGCACAGAGGCTTTTGTCCTCCAAATCTTCAACAATTCTACAGAATAATTTCTAGATCTACTTGTGTGTGTATTGTGTTGAAAACCTAGACCTAAGGTGCCTATTTATAGTGGAAATAACCCTAGAAATTCCAATCCTAACTTGGAAAGGAGTGTAGGACGGTTTAAGGGTCTAACTTGGACTCCAAGTTGAATTAAAAGTCTTTCTAGAGTAGAATCCAAGTCAAAATAGGATCCTGAATTTTTGCCGAATTCGTTCAGTGACTTCGACAGCATTTTTGGGCTTGAAGATAGCAGAACTGGGTCTTGGACTTCAAAAGAAAGTTGTAGATCTCGGATTCAGCTTTCCAACGAGTACTCATGGGCTTCAAACGGAGGTCTGAGCAGAAAGTTATGAATTTTCTACCAAAACTGCTCCTGAATCCTAATCCTGTTAGGACTAGAATCGGGAATCTACGGGATTTTGGTATTTCCTTGGATTTAGGAGTCATTAATTGGGATTTTAATTCCAATTAATATTTTATATGGGTTGAGTATCTTCCCATATAAATTATCCATAAATACCAAAGCTTGAGGGCTTGTCCATGGCTTGTCTTCAATTAAAACTCCAATTCTTCAATTCTTCCTCTTGAAATAAATCTTCAATGGTCTTCAAACACGAACTTCGAATCTCCAAATCTATGCTCAAAATTGCTTTGCTAAAATCTGTGTAAAAAGTCATCCAAATAGCTCCAAAAGAGGTGAAAAATAACAATTTCTCAATTTCACATCACTTAAGAACTTAAAACACAATTATCATCAAAATAGCATATAATTAAGCATAAATAGATCCAAAAACATAGTAAAATAGGTATAAAAATAGGGTTGTTTTTGGCTCAATCAACTACCAATATCCAACCGTTACATCTCCGAATCAGATTTCTTTACAAAACTTAGGAATTCCAATAGGACATTTGTCGAGCTTTGGCATCAACAGAACTTGGTCACACATCTCGTGGCAATACCTCTAAAAACTATGGTCATCAACTGTAAATCTTTATATCCGTTACCCAAATATCCATACATCTCTACTTGCAGTCTTATGTTGCTTTAACCTTTTGTATAACCTTTACTACCTCATTCCACTCGTCAATAAATTTAGCTTTAGACATCAACTTCACATCACTTCAACAAAATATCAAGTCTCTTATTTTCCAATACCTCAATAAGAACTAAATCACACAACCCAATAGTTGTTATTGCAAACAAACTCCAATAAGGCACGTTTTTTATTCTACTTACTTTAAAAAGTCATATCACAAACTTACAACGTATCCATTAAGGTTGAGGGTCATTTCAGTTCATCCATTACGTTCAGGGTGGAATGGAGCATTGAACTTCAACTTACTTCTCATATCATTACCTTGTTGAAATTGAAATGTGATTCAAAAATATCAATTTGACTCGTTGGTCATGTCATATCCAGGTTTCTTTACATTCGCCCATTGATTAATTAACTCCCAAATTTACTTCAAGATTGATTATAGTTGTTTCAACTTCTAGTACTACGTCTTCACTTGTTGGCCTACGAGACTGTCATAACATGCTTTACGTTGTCTCGTTCTAAGCCAAGCTACCAACCACTTTCTTCAATTCATTAATTAAATCCATTTTACTTGCAATCATAATACTCCAAATCTTGTTACAAAGCTTCCCATGAAAATTCCGGACTTCAGTATAAGTCCGAATTTACATTTGGCCAACAAACTTTTACTATATTACTATTGAGTGGGTGTTGAGAGCGATTTAGCGCATTACAGGGAAGTTATCCTTGTTGTAGCGCGGATGACTTTCAATGTATTGCATCTAGCACGCGCAAACCTTTATTTGGTGGTAGTACACAACATGCTTCAACTTAATCTCAACTTAAATCATATTCGTAACTTTCAATTCAGATACTTGCGACTTTTATATTTGTTATATATAACACAAGTTTCATACTATAGCAACAAACGAACTCTAAATCTTCATTAGTTCCCCACCATTACTTCTTTCAAAGTACATTTCCATCACCGATAGGTTAACCAAAATTCACAAATACACCTCTGAAGTCCAACTTGCATTAGTTAAATTCAAACTTGACGATTTCACACGTAACCTAATTTTCTCGCAGGGTTTGGAGAACACTTCGGAGATCTGAGTACTTCCGAACTCCATATTTTTCTGTAAACAAAGATGAAAATGACAATTAAAGTCGTGAGCGAACCCCAAATACGGTAATACACTCCACTCTATAGGTCCATGCATTATATTGATGAGTAAGTTTGCTTGTCATAGTAATTTAGATCCCTCGTCTCCATTCCAAAATATGTCGTCCATAAGTTACCAAATTGACCTCTAATTTGTGATTCTCAGGCATCGAGTCCATTGTTGAAAATACTCACGCTTTCAATAAAACAGCCATTTTGTCACTCCTCAACAATTTAATAGTTTTCCTCACCATCCAACTAGCTTAATTGTCATTAATCAATTCACAATGATGAACTTTAGTCTCCAGCCTTTACTACCAACATTGATGCGCCTCATGTAGAGGTATTAAAAATGACAAGATATTGCCCAAACAGTTTTTCTTTAACCTCTACCTCAGTCTTATCATCCAGGCGCCATTTGTCTTTGCAAAATTTGATTTTAAACAATAAACGGGAAGTACTACTAGGTCAAAATCAGCAACTCCATTGTGTATACATTCGAAAATCCTTCTTTTACCAAAACATAGTAATTACTTTCATCAGTGTTAGCTTCTTCATTGACATGAACCTCTTAAGTTAGATCGTCAGGCTTGGGCACTTGTTATTTCCTTGCAGCATTACTCGTGTCGTAAGCGGTATACGAGATTGTAACTCCGGCGCAATAAGAAGTCACTTGTGGAAAGGACACCGAAGGAAAAGTCGTTTTTGGGTATGACAAGAGTGGATATGGCATACATGGAAATGATATAGATTGAAATGGCAAGTTGTGAATATTTTCCTATAAGCAATTGCATTGAGCACAAATGGATCGAGAATTCAGATTCCTCAATTTGTTCTCTTAACGAGGTCGAATCGAGAGGAGAATGTCCTTGACGACATTGATCACATTTTGGTGGCAAGAATCTCTAAGAAGAGCAACGAGTTTAGAATTTTAAACCACAAACAACGGAAGAGACACGAAATTTAGGATCGGAAACAAAATCATTTGAACAAATTCAAAGTTAGTATTAAAAATAAGGTAAACTGGACTTTTTAGTTTTTAAAACAAAACGTAAATTGAAAAGGCAGATGGACACCTATGTGTCCGAAACTTATCCTAAAATCACTACAGGCCCACTGGACTTATGAAACAAGGATAAAAAACCAGATGCTCTGATACCAATAAAGTTGTCACGCCCCGACCAGGAAGTCAAGCACAGGCAACCTTTGTGATACCTCGAAACACGTGCCGGCCCGTCACGCGCACCAAAACTCCATGAAGTGTCAATATTAGATTAAAAACTAGGAAATCATGAATTGATTATAAATTTTAAGAACAAAAGTTTTCAAATCAGAGTAAAAGCGGAATCGTCGAAAATCGAAATAATAAAAGTATTCCAATAAACGAAAACCAAGTCAAATCTAAATAATGAGTTGGTAAACAAGAAACAAGGCACGAGGAATGACAATGAACAGAGACAATGCCAGTGGGACCCGTCATGCAGTGAGAAGTACCTTTAAAGAGCAGTGATAACAGCCTACGCCACCGACTCGACCGCCAAAGGAAACGCAAAGTCCCAATTACCCTGAAAACCCAACAAGAATTTGAGGGGGTGAGTACACGCATGTACCTCGTGAGTGAGCCACCCTCAAAAGAGGACTCGTACACCCCCAAAGTCAATCCACTATGAGCCTAGCCGATGTCTCGATCAAGCCTCAGCCGTCTGATTGATAAGCACGTCCAATACAAGAAAATCATTAAAATCAGTATCGTAATCAAAGTCATAAACCAAAACAATCAGAAAGTCTATATAAGTCTTTCAAGGTTGTAAGACAAATTTCGAATTCGTAATACCCTTTCGAAAGTTCAATTAATCATTTCCGGTGTTTAAGGGCAAAACGGTAATTTAGTCGACTAGGGGAAAAACAGTAATTTAACGTACGAGGGATGTTATGATGATCCTTTAACCTTACATGTCCAATTAGTGTGCTTAGATAAGCAAAATCCTTGTCTAGGGGCAAAGTTGTAATTTTATCCATTCGATGGTATAATGGTCATTTTCACTTATTACAGGTTTCACAACGTACGTATGAATTTTTATTGATGTGAGCAACATATTCAAAAATTTTCAATTCCACCCTTAAGGGTAATTTCGTAAATTTGATGACTAAGGGGCATATTGGTAATTTAGACCTATGAAGGGTAACTAATCTTACCATCGCTACGGTAGTTTTCCAATCCTGAATATGCGATCTTAAAGTTTAATTACATGTATCGCGCTCTTAGGGGCAAAATAGTAAATTTCCTTAACAAGGGTATTTCGGTAATTTTACTCTCTCAAGGTACGGTGACATTCCTTACGTGTTATAGTTGTTGACCCTAGTCGATCGGACTCGAAATCGTAGCTCAATGGAATAGATTATTACACGTTTACTAGTTAGGGGTAATATGGTAATTTACCCACTCCAAGGGTAAAACGGGAACTTATGCTCCTACAAATATTATGGAGTTATACGATAATCGTTTAGATTTATTTACGTAACCAATGTCGTTGAATTCATTAAATTCCTCTTCTATGGGTAGTTTCGTAATTTAGCATACTAAGGACGATTTAGTAATTTTACCCGTCCAAGGGTAAAATTGTAACTTCTCAATTTATTATACCCAAATCCGTATTTCCAAATTTTCTTATTTTTGTTTCTTTCTTTTTTCTTCTTTTTCTCCTTTTCTTTTCTTTTTCCTACTTCACTTCCTCTTCTTTTATTTTATCTTAATTTATTTTTATTTATTTTATTTATTTATTTTTTAAAGCTGGGCCGCACGGCTAGGGTCGAATTCACAGAGAGAGAGGTCAATCTCCTTACTAATTTATTGTATTAAGAATGAGAAGTTCAAAAATGAGTTTTAATAAAACAAACAAAGTAAACTACTAAGCAGAATAAACCAGATAACCAACTATATAAAAGAAGCCTCCAATATATAGAATTAATTTCACTCTTGACAAAGTTAATATGGATCATTGACACAAAACATGAATCTGATATTAATTGTTAATCAATTAAACATCATAAATTATTCTAATGTTGTATATATCCTAAGACGTAGGCATCAACTTTTATTAGAACAAAATAATCTCCCTAATATCTTGAACAACACTACTTGAATAATTGGTCTAGGAATAAACTCCTGATACAGCAGCAAACTCCAACATGCTAATAAAATTAATCCACATCTCGGTAAAATTAATCTCTATTGTTTCTACTCCAGGAACTACCCCATCATAGAACAAGCATTACGATTATATTTTCCACATGCATGATAAATCATAACCAATCTCATCTACATCTATTTCCACCCTGGGCCAATAGATTTCAACATGGTTTGATAATCCCATTGAACCTAGGACTCCTATAATTACAACTGTCACTTGGACCAATATTAGCTTGAGTAAAGCTAAATTGAATCTAACCATAACATTCATAATTATCAAAATTAGTAGGCCTCCCTAATCAATCAAACATGAATCCATAAGATGAAGTACAGGGATAAGAAACATATTCAAGTATAAATCAAATTATTAAGAACAAAAGTCTCCTCATAATAAAAAGTCAAGAGATCAATTAGATTCTACATTGGAGAAATTAAAGGATTAGCTACTCATGAATTGAGTAGCCATCCAAAGAAAATGAATAGAAAAACCTAGAAAGATAGAGTCTGGCCAGGGGCTCCTCTTTTCTCCAAACTATATAAACTCTTCCCCACCTCTTTTTAGAGAGAAAAGATGTCTATTTATACTAGAGACTTAGGGCTAATTTAACCTAGGACAAAATAGACTTTTAAGGTCATTAAACATTCTTCAATTGAGTGGAATTGCATCCTCCAGGTCTAGGCTAACTCCAAATACCGAATTCAGGCTAAACATATCAATTTGGGCTTGATTTCATGGGCTTTTCTAGGTCCAACTCGTATGTAGAAAGTTCAGGGGCATTTTCATCCACGATAACATCAATTCTGGGCTTCTACCAAAACACAAAAGTTATAGCTCTCGGAGTTAGCTTTCCAAACGCATCTTGAATCAGCTCATTTGGAGTTCTGGATCAAATGTTATCGTTGTTTTCGTAAACTGTCGCCAAATCTGGAAGGAAAGGAAGAAGCTTCAGCTTGAAGACACGCTGGTGTGCACGTGATATGCAACCCGAGTCCACCTGGGCGCCCATGCAGATGGCCTAAGCACCCAGGTGTTAAGCCTGAGCACCTATTGTCCAATTGAGTGGTTTGACATGTCCTCTTGCAACTTGAACTCTTCTTACTCATTTGCCCTGGAACTTTGTAGCACTCAACTTTATGACTTCTTTAAGCATAAAATTGACTCCATAGACTCTTCATTCACGAACACGAAATCTCCATTTCTTCCAAGAAAATCCATGAAAAACCTTTGTGCCAAAAATCGATCAAAATAGCTCCAAAAAGTGCCTAAATCAACATATTTACACATTCTACCTCTTCAACACCTACAATCACAAATGTAAGCATTATAAGGTAAAATATAGCATAAATTTGTTCAAAAGCATAGGAAAATGATCATAAAAACATGCATAATTTTGGTCTGATCATATTTCCCCCACACTTACGCTTTGTTAGTCCCTAGCAAACTAGTGTATTTCTCTCAAAATAGGGGTTAAAATTTCAATTGCACACACATATCAGGAAACAATCCAATTATGAAATCAAGATAGCAAAGAATAATGAGAATACTTAATTCTAAAGATCAAGAAATAACAAGCATCATCATTCTTAAGTAAGCATAATAAGGGAAATTCAACTCACTTATCATATTTCTCTTCACATAACTATATCACTTACCATAAGCTTGTATTTACATCTATATCTCCAAGAAAAAGTAATGTCATTAATATTAATCAAGGATTGTAATGGGATTAAAAGGGTGACTGAATTTAAGAAAACAAGGTTACTAACCTAGAAGTGTTCATGATTTTTAATTTTGAGGTTACTAACCTCTTCTTTTTTCAGAGGGACAATACTTCTGCAATTCCATGTCTCTTATCCTCTTTTTAAGGTTACTAACCTTTTTTTTTAGAGTGACAACTATGGAAAGATCAAAAGTACCTCTTCTCCTCTTCATGAAAACACTGCTTATCAAAAATTTTAGCTACCCTTAAAAACCCCCACACTTTTTTCTTGACATATCCATGACATACTTTCATAAATGTAAACAAGACTCAACACAAGTTCTAGAAGTAATAAGTCATGAAAGCATTGGATAAATAAGCTCATATCACAATCTCAAATTATGTTTAGTTCTAAGAAATCAAATGTCATGCTAAAACTTAATCAAAGATTAAAGCATTCTTTATATTCTAGGCATCAATCTTTCTCAATCAAATCAATTACTTAACATATGTATAGCAATGAAAATTCAAAATTTACTCAAAATTTCATGAGATAGGGAACTACCTAACCAATCCTAAAAACTAAATCTAAAGTTCACACTAAAACTAATATGCAAGAAAATTATTCCACTTTCGTAGGTGTACGGCGGCACTTAGCTCGTGACGCAAGCCATTTCAACCTGAGACTAATAGAGGTGCTCAAGAGGTGTTATGTCACCTGAGGGTTTTCTTAACTAGAACGATACCAACAAACATTTTTAAATTGAAAACAAAGTAAAATAAGACAACTAACATATTAAGCATTCACTTATCTCCTCCCCCACACTTAAACTCAACATTGTCCTTAATGTGAAAGTTATCTCCTCCCCCACACTTAAACTCAACATTGTCCTCAATGTGAGAGTAAACAACAACAAATCAAATAAGTTAGGTTGCTTGCAAAAATTAAAAGTTGAAGGTTGAGCGGCATACCCTGTATGGTCGATGAAGTTGCGACTTAAGCTTAAAGACAATAATGAAATTAAAAGGGAAAAAGGAAAGGGAAAAACTTAATTGTCTTATTGATTGAAAAATAAAAACATGCTTTGAAAAATAAATAACTACTACTAAGTGCAGAAAACTAAAATTAAAATTCTAAGATCTAAATTCAAATTAAGACTACCCTCAGGCACTACCCCCAGACCTTTTGAAATTGGGACTGGTTCACTTCATAAGGAATCCACACAACTGATAGACTTGGATGCTAAGGAAACTCCAAATGTCCAAGACGTAGGTCATTCTAGCCAGAGGGCAAGATTCTCTTTCAAAAAGTTCCCATTCAACAACAAAAACAAAAAGAAAAAAGAGAAAGATGAAAAAAACACTTGGAATTTCCAAAGGAGTCCAACCAAAACGGTTTTTTAAAAGAGTCACATGTTTTCAAAAGTTTTTTCTAAAATGGTTTTTCAAAAAAGATTTTCGAAACATGTTTTCACGAGGAATGTTCTTCAACGAAAGTGTCCAAACTTGAAGTGATAAATGACTTTCTTTCTTATTCCCTCCACTTATAGAACATATTCATTGTTGTCCCATTTGAGCCTAATAAGTTTCTTTCAAATGAATCCTAATCAAGAATCACCCTCTACACTGGGAAGGCAAAGATGAAGAAGGATTAGTCTCAACAAGTAAAGGTTCTGATGAGACCAAGATGTTACATGTATTTTGTATCTATTATGCATGTATTTGATATGTTTTATATGCCATTTTACTCTCTAATAAGGCGTTTTGCACTTGTAGGCCTATTTAGAGAGAAAATTGCAATATGGTCTAAAATGGAGCTAAATGGAGCTATTTGGAGCACAATTGGATTGAAGTCCAAAAGGAGACCTCAATAAGGTGAATTTCGACCTATGTCCATTGGATGTGGTGAATAATGTGTTGATAAAAATCATGAAGTTCATCAATGGAAACTCGATTGATCATCAATGGAGATCCAAGAAGACAACTTCAGAAGATGAAGACTAAAGCCGCCCAATGAAGAGTATGTGGTTAACCATATTCTACACATGGTTGCCCATATGATCATATGAAGTCCAAGTCGACACAAGACAGATGTAGGAAACTGATCGAGCCAAAAACAACCCTATTTTTATGGCTATTTTATTATGTTTTTGGATCTATTTATGCTTAAAATATGTTATTTTGATAATATTTGTGTTTTGAGTCTTTATGAGATGTGAAATTGAGAATTTGTTAATTTTCACTACTTTTGGAGCTATTTTGATGACTTTTTACACAGATATGAGAAAAGTAATTTTGAGTATAGATTTGGAGATTCGAAGTTCGTGTCTGAAGACTTATTGAAAATAATTTGAAGATTTGAAGATCATTGAAGAATTATTTCAAGAAGCAAGAATTGAAGATTAGAGCTTTAATTGCGAAGGATTGAAGACAAGCCATGAAGAAGCCCAGAAGCTTTGGAATTTTGGATATTTTGTATGGGATAATACTCAACCCATATAAGCCCATAATTGGAGTTAAAATCCCAATTAATGTCGCATAATCCAAGGGGAATATCCAATTCCCGCATAATCCCGATACTAGTCCTAACAAGATTAGGATTCAGCGCAGTCTCGGTAAAAAGGCCATAACTTTCTGCTCAGACCTCGGTTTTAGGCCCGTGAGTAGGTGTTGGAAAGCTAACTTTGAGATCTACAACTTTCCTTTGAAGTCCAACACCCAATTCTGCCATCTTCATGCCCGAAATTGCCGTCGAAGTTTCTGCACGATTCTAGAATTTTTCAGAATCCTATTTTGACTTGGATTTCACTCTAAGAAGACTTTTAATCCAACTTGGAGACCAAGTCAGCCCTTAAAATGTCCTAAACTCCTATCCTACTTAGAATTGGAGTCTTTTTGGTTTTTATGTGTGTAGATCTAGAGATTGTATTTTGAAGAATTGTTGAAGATTTGGAGGAGATAGCCTTGGAGCCGCCGCCCCCCTCTCTTTCTTCATCCATAGATAAGTTTTTCTTCTTTTCTTTGGATGCTCACTCAATTCATGAGTGAGTAATCCTTTTCTTTTCTCCAATGTAGAATTTAATTGATCTCTTGACTTATATCATGGTGAGATTTTGTTCTTTTATATGAAAAGGTATTTCTTAATTCTCTGTTTTAATTTTATGTTGCTTGTTTTGATGGATTGGAGTCGACACTATCTTGATAAAGTAAGTCAACATTAGCTAAATTGAGTCTAGAACTAATACTTCAGATTTAATTGTTTGTAGCAATTGGAGGAGAACTAATACTTCCTTCCAAGGGATTTAAGAATCATTAGATAATTAATTGTTTGTTGTGCTTGTTCATAAATTACTAGTTCTTAATGCTTTGTTCTTAGCAATCTCTAAGCCCTAATAAGAAAATTGGTTGTTATGAATAAAAGGGATAAATTAAGCTAGAAAAGAGACCTTTTATCTAATTTGGTAATTTCGGATTTAATTCCAAACAAGCTATCCAATGTTTTTTATAATTTTTAGATATCAATGATCCATGTTATTTTTGTCAAGAGGGATATTAATTCTATGTTGGAGGGTTTTCTTAATTATTTTCTCAATTTATTCACTGCTTTCTTATTAATTGTTTTCTTTAATTTTCTTGATTGCTTTCTTAGTTAATTTTAATTGTTTGTTTGATTTAATTTAGTTTTACTTTCAAAATCCTTTTCTTTGATTGTTTGTTTTAAGTAAAACAATTGGACAAAGAAGAATATCCTATCTCTCTGTGGATTCGACCCCTACTTGTCATAGCTATTTATAGTTAGTAATTGTTGGGATTATTTTTATGATTGCTGACGACCGATCATAAATTTTGGCGTCGTTGTCGGGGAGATTGTGATTTATTTTTCTTTTTCTTTTTCTATTTGATTTGCACTTGATCATCTTTGTTTTGTAGGAAAAATCCAATGGAGCAATCACGTTCCCTAGGGGAATTGAATTTCACGCGTGAGATGAAGCCCCTCAGCATTGATTATCCTGATATGGATATGTCCTACCTATTGAGGCCAGGAATGATCCGTTTGCTACTTGTTTTCCATGGAGAAGAGCATGAAAATCCACATGAGCATTTGCGAGCCTTCTACACCAAGTGTGCCTTGATCACTGGGATGCCTGAAAAACAGTGAAGGTGCGAACTTTTCCATCCACCTTGGAAGGAAAAGCAAGAGAATGGTTCTGGGGCCTACCACCGAAATCTATCACCTCATCGAATGGACTACAAGAAGCATTCTTGGAAAGATATTTTCCAAACTCAAGAATTTCTGAAGTTAGAAAGAAGATCGCTGCTAGCTGCCAATCACAAGACGAAAAGTGGTATCAATATTGGGAGAGGTACAAAAAACTATGTGAGAGTTGCCCATATCATGGATTAAGTGAAGGATTTTTAATCCAAAACTTCTATGATGGGTTATCTCAATTAGACAAAACCCATATTGATGCTACTAGGTGAGGCGGTTTGAGATTCAAAACTCCTTAAGAAGCAAGGAAGCTGCTCAACACAATGGCTGAAAACATATACTAGTTCAATACCACTATGGAAAACCTGTCATCCACGCCATCAAAGCAAGAGAATGAACGATTAAACAACCTAGAAGTAACTATGAGTTCGATGGCTGTTCAACAAGGAGATTTGGTGAAGATGGTTACAAACCTAATGACTATGTTTTCACAGAAGCTTATGCAACCACCTTCATGTATACCTCAAATATATATGAATGAGAGCACAAATGGGTTGAACAATGCACAAGGATATGGAGCCAATTCAATCGAAGGCACTCAACAATGGTATGAACAAAAGATGGAATTGTTTGATGTTCCATCTCCATCTTTTAAATTACCACCACCTGCACCTGCTTTTTCTGTTGTGCCGCCACCAGTTGCTGTATCCAACATGCAAGTGTCAAGAGAGGAGGAGATTTCAGCCGGAAGCAAGAAGGAACAACCTACTTCATCACCAAAAGCTTCTGGACCTAAACCAAGATCTGAATGGATGAAAGAGATGGAGGTCGTCTATGATCCACCACCGTTTCCTCAAAGGTTTGCGCCGAAAAGAACAACATGCAGTGAAGAAAGCCAAATCCATCCACTTCAGAAGATGGAGGTAAACATTCCTTTAATTGCTGCAATTGAAGAAGTTCCCAAAGAATGATGGAAGCATGTTGACTTGGTAAAGACTACGGAAAGACATCAAGAGTCAGAGATTGAAATGACACTGTCATGGGAAAAACCTATCCATTCTGAAACAAGTAAGATTGGAGGTGATTTTCATGATGTTGCTATCATCACAATCGTGAAGGAAGTTAAAGGAGTATCAAATGAAACAATTAATGATTTGGAACCATATGATTGAGCTAAAAACAACCCTATTTTTATGGTCATTTTTTAATGATTTTTTGTGTTTATATGTGTATTTTAACCCTATTTTATAAGTATTTGTGTTTTTAGATCTTGAAGACAAGAAAAGTGGAAACTTATTGTTTTTCACTCTTTTTTGAGCTATTTTGATGCCTTTTTACTCAAATATGGAAGAAGCAATTTTGAGTAAGGATTTGGAAGATTCGAAGTTCGTGTTTGAAGATAATTTGAAGACTTGAAGACTATTGAAGAATTATCTCAAGAGCAAAAATTGAAGATTGGAGCTTAAATTGCGAAGGATTGAAGACAAGCCATGGATAAGCCTTTAAGCTAAGGAATTTTGGATATTTTATATGGGAAAATACTAAGCTCAAATAAGCCCATAATTGGAGTTAAAATCCCAATTAATGCCTGATTGAGCCAAATAAGCCCATAATTGGAGTTAAAATCCCAATTAATGCCTGATTGAGCCAAAAACAACCCTATTTTTATACCTATTTTACTATGTTTTTGGATTTATTTATGCTTAATTATATGCTATTTTGATGATAATTGTGTTTTAAGTTCTTAAGTGATGTGAAATTGAGAAATTGTTATTTTTCACCTCTTTTGGAGCTATTTTGATGACTTTTTACACAGATTTTAGCAAAGCAATTTTGAGCATAGATTTGGAGATTCGAAGTTCGTGTTTGAAGACCATTTGAAGATAAATTGGAGACTTGAAGACCATTGAAGATTTATTTCAAGAGGAAGAATTGAAGAATTGGAGTTCTAATTGAAGACAAGCCATGGACAAGCCCTCAAGCTTTGGTATTTATGGATAATTTATATGGGAAGATACTCAACCCATATAAAATATTAATTGGAATTAAAATCCCAATTAATGACTCCTAAATCCAAGGAAATACCAAAATCCCATAGATTCCCGATTCTAGTCCTAACAGGATTAGGATTCAGGAGCAGTTTTGGTAGAAAATTCATAACTTTCTGCTCAGACCTCCGTTTGAAGCCCATAGTACTTGTTGGAAAGCTAACTCCGAGATCTACAACTTTCTTTTGAAGTCCAAGACCCAGTTCTGCCATCTTCAAGCCCAAAATTGTTGCCGAAGTCACTGCACGAATTCAGCAAAAATTCAGGATCCTATTTTGACTTGGATTCTACTCTAGAAAGACTTTTAATTCAACTTGGAGTCCAAGTTAGACCATTAAACCGTCCTACACTCCTTTCCAAGTTAGGATTGGAATTTCTAGGGTTATTTCCACTATAAATAGGCACCTTAGGTCTAGGTTTTTCAACACAATACACACACAAGTAGATCTAGAAATTATTCTGTAGAATTGTTGAAGTTTTGGAGGACAAAAGCCTCTGTGCCGCCGCCCCCCTTCTCTTCTCATCCATAAGATAAGTTTTTCTTCTTATTCTTTGGATGCTCACTCAATTTATGAGTGAGTAATCCTTTTCTTAACTCCAATGTAGAATTTAATTGATCTCTTGACATATATATTGGTGAGATTTTGTGCTTATATATGATAATTGTTAGAGTATTCTTTTGATCTCTCTTTTAATTCTATGTTGCTTGTTTTGATTGATTGATCCGGCACTTTCTTGATAAATTAAGTTAGCATTAGCTAGACCAAGTCGCGGATTGACGTTCAGGCTTGGTTGTTTGTAGTAATTGGGGGAGGACGGAAGTCCCTTCCAAGGGAGATAAGGAACTTTGAGTGAGAAATTGCTCTTTGTGCTTGTATACATTACTAGTTCTTAATGCTTTGATCCCTAGCAAATCTTTGAGGCTTTGCGGCTAATTGATTAGTTAGGAGGAAAAAGAGGTAATTTAAGCTCTTGCGAGTAATCTTACCTAATTAAGGTGATTTAGGATTTAATTCCGACAAGCTATTCTTTGTTTTCATAATTATTAGATATCAATGATCCATGTTATAATTGTCAAGAGGGATATTAATTCTATGTTGGAGGTTTTTATCAATTGTTTTCTTAATTATTTACTGCTTTCTTGTTAATTGTTTTCTTTAATTTTCTTGATTGTTCTCTTGATTGATTTTAATTACTAGTTTGATTAGGTTTAATTTCACTGTCAAAATTCTATTTAATTTGTTTAATTGTTTTAAGAAAAAGATTAATAACCTATTTATCTGTGGGTTCGACCCCTACTTGCCCTATCTGGTTTAGTTAGGAAATTTGTTGGGAATTTTATTTTTATGATTTGTTGACGACCGATCAATGCCGCCTATATCCAAGGAGATATCCAATTCCCGCTTATTCCCGCTTCTAGTCCTAACAGGATTAGGATTCAGAGCAGTTTTGGTAGAAAAATCATAACTTTCTACTCAGACTTCCGTTTGAAGCCCATGAATACTCGTTGGAAAGCTAACTCCGAGATCTACAACTTTCCTTTGAAGTCCAAGACCCAGTTTTGTCGGTTTCAAGCCGAAACATGCCGTCGAAGTCTCTGCACGAATTCAGGATTTTTCAGGATCCTATTTTGACTAGGATTTTGGTTCTAGGAAGACTTTTAAGCTAACTTAGAATCTAAGTTAGACTCTAAACCGTCCTAGACCTCTTTCCTACTTAGAATTGGATTTCTTAGGGTTATTTCCACTATAAATAGCCACCCCATGTAACACAAATCACACACCAATTCACAATTATAGTTTTAGATCTATTTTTCTCTTCTAGTTCTAGTTTTAGGCAAGGGTGCCGCCACCCTCTCTAGCTATAGAGAGGTGCGGCATACCTAGCTATTTTGCAAGGAGATTTCGCCCCTCCATAGTCCTGTAAGTACTCTTATGCCGCTCATGGATTTTCCTAAATCCATGAGTAGCTAAATTCTTAATACTTCTAATCCTTTGGTGAATTCAATCAATTGATATGGTGAGATTTTTGTGCTTATAATTTAGTATTTTAGTTTTGATAGATAGCATGTTAAACTCTGTTTTATTCCATGACCTTGATTTTTATTGATTTATGTGGCCGATAAATTGATAATTTGAGAGATCGATTGCTAAGTCAGGCGGAACAGTTAACCCTCGAGTCTGATTGTTTGGTAGCGCATTGATGACGTTTAATAGACGCTCAATGGGTTTTTCATGCCAGTGATCGGATTTTATCTGATTGTTGTATGGTTTTACTTGTTAAGCATGAGTGAAAGAACTAATTAAATAGTTAATCTTAATGCTTTGTTGCTTGGTGAATCTTTAAGCCTTAATCAGGTAATTGATTTGTTAAGTTAACAATAGGGGTAATTTAAGCCTTAATCGGGTAATCTTATCTAAATAGCATGTTAGGGGTTTCCCTAAACCAGTTATCATCAAGGATTTAATATTGAATTCATCTTTTAAATCAAGGACCCATTATCAATTTGATTGTTTACTACCATTGGAGAAGAAGTATGCTTTTTAATTATTGTTATCTTTCTTATTTGCCATAGATTTAGATTTAATTTACTTTGCTTTGTTTCTAGTATAATTGTTTTCTTTTTAATTGTTTTCTTTCAACCTCTGCTTTTATATATTGTTTTTGAGAGATTTTAAGGATTGTATTTTCGGATGAAGTCTATCAACCTTCTTTGTGGGATCGACCCCTGCTTGCCCTATCTACTTAGTTAGGATTTTGTGGGGATTATTTTTATGATTGTTGACGACCGATCACCATATGAACTTGATTTGCACGACTCCTTTCAATTTTTCTTCAATGATGAGGATGATGAACCATGCGAAGTCTGCTTTACGAAGGATTCTAAGATTGTGCAAGACTAATCAGAAGCTCTGAAAGAAGATATCAAGATGGACATCCCTCCACCTTCTCCTACAAGTTTCGCAGAGTCCAAAGATGAGCCACCAAACGATGCGCAACTCGAACATCTCAAGCCAAAAGACACAAGTGTGAAAGATTTTGTTGATAACCAACTTTTGGAACATGAAGATCAAGATTTCTTGGGAATCAACAAACTTCTTAAGTCAGAATACTTGGAGAGATCAAGCACGAGGAATGGATATCTATGGATCAATTCTTCTCTGAGGACGAGAAAATTCGCCAAGAAGAGGACAATTTCCAAACGCACGAAGGGAGTAATGCCAATCAAGAATGCCGGAAGCACCCATTGCATCAACCAATCACGGCAACAAAAATGGCAATATCATTCCTAGCCATTCATGTAGTCGCCCTCAAGCAAATTGGTGATTTCTTTCCTTATCTTTTCTTTTATCTTTCATATTTTTATGCTCCTATTTTTTCAATCTCCCCATATTTGCTTTATGTTCTGAAGTGGTATGATCCACCTAACCAGAGACTGAAGAAAGTAAAAGTCGAGCTAATGACTTTAATCAAGCGCTTATTGGGAGGCAACCCAATATTTTTACTAACCCTTAATTTTTCTTTCTTTTATCTTTCGTTCTCTTTTTAGGATTTCATATCAAGGAATAGGAAGGCTATCAAAGCAATTGAATGGAGAGCGATTGGAGCTTACGAATGGAGCTTATGCTGGAAAATAGAGAAGCTTTCTTTAACTCTATCTCCAATTACTTTTTCTTGCTTTGCTTTGATTGAATATTGCTTCTATTGCTTCCTTGATATGAATTAGTTGTTTGTTTTTTGCTATCTATCACACTTATGATGACCACACTTTTCACACACATGAGTATTCATACATTGAGGACAATGTGAATTTTAAGTGTGGGGGGGTGAATACTTGATAGGGTTATTGCTTGATAATTGAGTCATATCTTAGTCCTTATTTGCATAAGAATTTAGGATAGGATTTGATTGTTTTTGGATTGATCTATTATTCCCTTGATTTTTGAAAATTTGATTTTTGAAGAAAATTTTTCGGAAAAAATTTTAAGATATTTCAAAATTCTTTTTTATTTTTCATGTATATATTGAGTGTTTGATTTGATTATGATTGATGAATGCTTAGAATTTTTAAGAATGCTTTATTCATTGATTGATTTATAGAATGTTATTTGATTTCTTAGAATTAGGTATAATTGAAGTTTGTGATATGATCTTATTCATTCATTGCTTTTATGATTATCTATTTCTAGAATTTGTGTTGAATCTTGATTGAAATTACAATCTTGAAAGCATGTTATGGATATGTCAAGAATAAGTATGGGGGACTATCTATAAAAAGGGTAATTACAAAAAAATTGTTTTCATAAAAAGAAGTGTTTTCATGCAAGAGGAGAAGAGGTATTTCTGCATTTAAAAAAAATTAATTCATTGTTGTCACTCTTTTCTTAAACAAAAAGTTAGTAACCCTTGGAAAGAGGATAAAAGGCATGGAATTGCAGAAATATTGTCCCTCTGAAAAAATAAAAGAAGGAGTCCTTCTAGAGTGCTAGTAGCCTCAAAAATGGGAGTTAGTAACCCCTAAATCATGAACACTTCGAGGTTAGTGACCCCAATTTTCTAAAAAACAATTACCCTTGAAAATCTATTATAACCCACAATGACCCTTGATTTGTATTTATGACATTGCAATCTTTTGAGTAATGGAGAGAAAGAGGAAAACATGAGCCTATAGGAAGAGGTAGTTGTAGGATGTGAAGAATGATAAGTGATTAAAGTTGCTTTGATTATGGCTACTTAAGAAAGATGATGCTTGTTATTTCTTGATCTTTTGAATTGAGTATTGTTATCATTATTTGTTATTTTGATTTCATGGATATGTATGAATTCAAATTGATATTTTAGGAAAAATTGGTTTTTATTAACTTACACATTGATTTGCTAAGCGACTAGCAAAGTTCAAGTGTGGGGGAAAATATGATCGAGGCAAAAACAACCCTATTTTTATGGCTATTTTTTTATGTTTTTGGATCTATATGTTCTTACATGGGGACTTATATCCTATGCTTGATGACCAAGGCCGGCCACCCTCAAAGAGTTTCAGGTCATTTGCACTACTTAGCTAACCCTAGCTTTACTTTGTTTATAAATACTCTTGTATTCCTTTCACCCTAGTTGTACCTTCTCTTTAGAATACACTTTTGCATCTCATTTGTATGTTAGCCGCCAACCGTAGAAGAATGGAGCTTTCACTCAATCTCATGAGTGAGTAGTTCTCTTATACTTCTAATCTATCCCATGTAAATTTTTATTCATGATGTAATGGCGAGACTTTGTTCTTAATTCAAGTTTTCTATGCATGATACATTCAAATATGATTCTCTGTGCTTAATCTTATGTTTATCTTGTTCTTATGTGTGTGTTGCGGCCACTCATATGATTACTTGTTAAGCTATAACCGATTTCTATCTATTGATTATACAACATGCTTTTTGATGAGTATAGTTGATTAGATCTTATTCAAGTGGTAAAGATGATTTTATTATAAACTTACTGTTGCGTATGATTATTTGAGAATCTCATTTGTCTTGATTATATAGCATACTACGGAGTTATATGGTTCACTGCTATCTCATATTTATCTTTCTATGGGTTATGACTTTACATAGATCTAGGATGATATGTTATAGTTAATAGCTTGGTTCATGTTCGATGTTCTTTATCTCATCTATCTATATAGAGGGTAGCTTTCTGATGAATCTATATAGCTTAGAATGGAGATGCAATGTCGATAACTAGGTGAAACCCACCTTACATAGGTAACATAGTTATAAATCTTTTGAATGGATAAACCGAATCACCTTTCACCACCGAGGGCTAGCAATACCCCAAGGTAAGTCTAGCCAAAGACACTAAAGAAAGTTGCTTATGGGAGGCAACCCACCACTAACCATAGAGTCAACCAAGTTCAACTCCAAGAATTTCAACCAAGGGTGACTAAAAGGGAAGAATTCGAAACTCTTTCTTTTTAATTTTCATTTTTGAATTTCTTTTATGACATGTGAACTGTTCTAATGTGTTTGTTAAGTGTCTTAGATCATCAACTTTGAAAGAAAAGTGACAAAAATGAAGAAAAATTTCCATGTGGTTCACCACATGAACACAGGGTTAACCGCTTCATTCCTCCAAGCCACACAAGAATGTGCATGGTCAAAGGACTTCAAACTTCTTCTATTGAGTATTCTCACTTATATAGATGACATGACCGAGCACATGAAGGCCAAAGGAAGTACACAAGAGATGTGTGCCGAATTCTCACATGTCAAAGCCATGAAATCTCAAGATGACAACATAGCATCTTACTTTGCATAACTGCCGACCTTGTTGCACTTTGTGTCCATGAAAACACTTAGAAAGAGTGTTAAGAACTTCCTAAGATGTTTCACAAATCCCCAAGGATCATTCGAGATTTCTGTTCTCTTTGTTTTGCAAGTTTTTGCTAATTTTTCACCCTATGGACTAACTTTCTTGTTTTGAATTTGTTAGGTAACATTCAAGACCGAAACATGATTGTCAAAGATGCAATGGATTGAGAAGAATAGTACAATGATTGGATGATGATAGCACGCCAATTCAATAAGCCTTTCTTTCACTCTTTCTTATGATCTTAATTGTTTTATCTATTGAATTGATATTGGCATTTCTTGTCTTGATTTTGAATTAGGAATTGCATGATTAGTTTTGTTTGGTTAATTTTGATTTTATCTTTTCTTTTGCATATTATATTAGTGTTATAAGATCTAGAGATTATTTCGTTTATGCAAGTTTGATCTTTTGCATATCATATTAGACTTTCCTTACAAAAGTCTTCACTGTTATTCTTTTTTAAAATAACCGTCAAATTTGTTAACGTGGTTTTTTCATGTCAACTTAGGACCTTTTTTCTCCTTTTTTTTTTGACATTTTTATCATGTGTGTGCCACATGTCACATGGAATTTTTTGTATCAGTAAAGTTGACGGCTGTAAGTCAAAAAGGACTAATGGGGAGACTTTTGAAAGGGAAGGGATTTATTTGAAAAAAATAGGAGATTTATTTGTTTAAAAAAATAAGGATTTTTTTTTAGATATTAAGCCACATATGATTACATGTTATATTCTCCATTGGCCTCTTTATTGCGTTTTCTTCCCAAAAATGACTCTTCCCATTTTCAAATATGATATAGCTTTTAAATATTTGTTGTTAAGCTTTTCCATTGTTATTTAACATAATTACTCTCATAAAGTAGGATTTAGTAGAATTGAAGAGAATGAAGAGTCTTCAAGATTGAAAATTCCATGAAAAGTAAGTCCATAAAAGAAATAACATATACAAGCTGATCGGCTCGTGTTAGTGTGTCGAGCATTCTTGATTTTTGGCTAGCAAATCATTTTAGTTATAGAGTGTTTTTTTTCTTGATTCTTATGATATATTTGAGTAGGTGGTTAGCAAATTAAATATTTGGAGCAGATCTTATAATTGAAGAACTAATCTGGCAAAGTCAAATATATAGTAGTGCCTTAAAACATGTTCTTGTTGAAAATAAATGTTTTTGTAGTTGTTGTACTTGTCATACAGTTTCCCTTTTTTAGAGTTGTTATCGCTTAATTGATCGAACAAAAATAGAAGGATATATTGCAATATAAGCATAGAGAAAAAAATCATCATTTCATGAATTTATAAGACTATATCATTCTTTTTTTTTTCAAAAATAAGACTATAATCATTCTATTTGAACATGAAATGTATAATAATACATTTTCTAAAAAAAATTCAATATTGTATGCATGGGACAAACTTGCTTTTAAAACCACAATTAATTGTGTTCACATTCACCTTTGGCAAAAGACCAAAAAGTAGAGTTATCCATCTCAACATTAACCAAAATTTAGGGGCTTAAAGTAATTTGGTAGGTGAAAAAAGACTAAAATGTTTAATAATCTAACCCCTCATTAACTCAAATATGTGATCAAATAATAAAATCATATGTCTTTTCAAATAATATGTAGTATAGTGTGTGTCTGTGTGTGTGTATATATATATATATATATATATATATAGAGAGAGAGAGAGAGAGAGAGAGAGAGAGAGAGAGAAAGAGGAACATATAATGTGCAACGTAAGTGCAGACTTCCTGTAGACACTCAATCTTCGTTATATATCCTTTGATTTAAATTTTGCTCCGAAGTTCGCACTTAGTCCTATCCAAGTCAGTTTCCTTTCTTACTTTAAGCTATCCTTTAGTCTGTCTGGGCAATTCAAAATTTTAGTAGGACAAGGAGACCTGTTTACTATACAGTATTGCTTCTCTTATTTAACTGCGTAAAGATAGTATAGTGACCTAATTAAGTAAGAATAGATGGTCAAAATGACTTGGGCCTTGTCTTGTGAATGTTCATATTGGGCTTAGAGTTTGATTTATAGTTGTCATATTTAGGTCTTAGGTCTTGGTAGGTTTGGGCCTTAGGTTTGTTTTTGGGCTTTGTTATTTCATTTATTCATTTTGGACTTGCTTGGAGCTTTTTGTTAAATGGCAACATTTGCCTTGAATCACTTTGGGTTAAGGCCCATTTTTCTTTTGCTATATAATAGTAGAGGTAACTTTTAGAAAAAAATAAATAGAAAATATAGATAATAAATGGGATCTGCATATATGGAAATACATAATAAGAATGTGTAGTTTATTCAGTTACAAATTACAAACAAATATAAAGGCAGATAATTAGCTTGACCCGGCCCATTGAACTTAAGCCCACAAGTAAAATAGCCTGCAAAGACAAGTAACAAAATAATTAGTACCATTTCAAGTAGAAAAACGAAAGGAAGTTTTCAGATTTAAGTCAAGATTAGGAAATAAACTCATCTTTGTTTGGACTTAGGGGACCAAGCTCGGATGGTCCCCCTCGCCACATCAGCATCCAGATTCAAGAGTACACCAAGGGAGGCAAAGCAGGAGGGTTTACCACAATAAAGCACAAGAAAACAAAATGGGAAAAAGGTTATTAGTGGGTTTAGCAGAAACTTGGAGACCAAGTTCATAGGTGACAGTAATTTGTCTCGAAATCTTGCTTGCTGCAAACATGGGCATATAGATTACTGTACAAGGCCAGAGGAATACCATTAGGTTAGAGCCTCAAACCCAAGTCATTCGATCCAAAGGCAAACAATCAGAGTCAAAATATACTACAAGGGAAAGTACATCAAGGAAATAGTGACAAGCACACATGCAGCAAAAATAGTTGGAGTGTGTCCTGCACAGGATGACATACTACCAACACAGGCCAACACAAGCTTTGGACGAATCAGAAGCAAGCAAATGCCCACATCAGCAAGAAAACAGGGTCACAGTTGACACCTCAACACTATAGGACAAGCAACATTGAATGACAGGGACAAATGCAGGGATTACATGTGAAG
>AWUE01017031.1:0-17709 GCA_001974825.2 Corchorus olitorius
GTTTAACAGAAACTTGGAGACCAAGTTCATAGGTGACAGTAATTTGTCTCGAAATCTTGCTTGCTGCAAACATGGGCATATAGATTACTGTACAAGGCCAGAGGAATACCATTAGATTAGAGCCTCAAACCCAAAGTCATTCGATCCAAAGGCAAACAATCAGAGTCAAAATATACTACAAGGGAAAGTACATCAAGGAAATAGTGACAAGCACACATGCAGCAAAAATAGTTGGAGTGTGTCCTGCACAGGATGACATACTACCAACACAGGCCAACACAAGCTTTGGACGAATCAGAAGCAAGCAAATGCCCACATCAGCAAGAAAACAGGGTCACAGTTGACACCTCAACACTATAGGACAACAACATTGAATGACAGGGACAAATGCAGGGATTACATGTGAAGAAATGCATTGCAAGGGGGATAAAATGACACTGTTGGATTGAGTTCAAAGAAAATACCAAACAGATGGCAGTGTCCAAGGGATATAATTGGTGGCATCAACATTCGCACTCCATCACAAGAGTATACATACACACGCAGGATAATTGAATCTCAAGTGCCACATCACCCCATTTTCTACCACTAAAAAGCATAAAAAATCCAGCAAAGCCCTCAAGCATTCAGCCACTGAAAATAAACTGGCATATATATATATATATATATATGTTTTACTTTTCCAAAAAAGAGGACACAAAAAAAAATCCCAAGAACCCCAGAGAAAAACCTATTTCTTTCTTTCTTTCAAGTTCAAGTTCAAAAATAAGAAAAAAAAAAACATACAGTTTCCAATTCATAGTAACCAGAAAACCCAAAAAAACAGGCATATATATATATGTCCTACTATTCCAAAAAGGAGGCGACACAAGAATCCCAAGAAAGAGTTTTTTTTTTTTTACTGAAAAATCCATTGTTTCTCAGGTTCAGCCACTACAACCCCAAACAAAAAAAAGCTTTCTGATTCTAATCTTCTAGCAGTCACCAAGAAAAAAACTTTTTACCTGCTTCTTCACCTCGCCTTTCAAACCTTCGACTTTGTCTTCCTGGTTTCCTTCCGAACCCTCCCATACACACAAAAAAACAACAAACATAAAAGAAGCATCAGTCACCTTAGGTTTAGATTTAAGAGGATTCTTGCGAAACAGCTTTGGTGAATCAAAACAGTAAGAGAAAGAGAATATCATACCCAAATATCAGCGGCATTCGGCAGTGGGAACTTCCAAGTCGGAAATCTTGAAATTGGGTTCGGTCTAACCTAGATCTAAGGGTTTCCAGTGGGATTTTGTTAAAAGTAGCGTGAGATTCAGAGGAGGGAAGCTAAGACGAGTTTGCCAACAGAGCTTCGACCGCAAACGCAGCTCCGACGCGACGGTGTCAGTGGCGGCGACGATTTCCGGTGAGGGATAGGCGGCGGCGGCTGGGATTAGGGTTTGGTATATTTTCTAAACCTAAATCTAAGTTGTTATTTATAAGGCATGGAAAGTGTTGTGATATACGTTAATTAGAAGTGTCAATTTAATTTGTCATGCTATTTACTCCCTGAAATGTTGTTATTGATGCTGATTTAGCTGTTGAGCTTCGAATTGATTCACATTGGTCCCTGGTTTTAGATCAATTAAGTCTAAGTAGTTTACCCGTGTTCACATAAAGACTGAAACTTCTCTCCGTTTTCAATAGGACCCCTGATTTAGCTCGATTGAACCCTTGGTGTTTGGTTTGGATCAATTAGGTGCCCATTGATTTAATTCAAGATTAATTGATATTATTTAGTCTAAATATTTAGAAAGAAGTGGACTTTGTTTGTATATATATATTAAATAGAATTAATTTGGAATTGTGAATAAAATGTCTAGGAGTTAATATTTGTAAGAAATCTAGGACTTATGCTTGTGATTAGGAATATTTGAGTAAATGATAAAGAAACTTAGAATGTGGTAGGATCTAATTTGGACCTAGTTTGTTTATTTGGGCTTTAGACTTGATTTTGGGCCTTTAAAGTTGTTGTTGGGCTTAGTGGACTTGGGGTTTAGGCTTGATTGGGTTTTGCCTTTTAGTTGGGATTTGGTAATTTGTTATTGACTTGGGCTCGCCTTATTGGGCCTTTTTTCATGAGTTTCTTTAGTATGTATTATTTGGGGTTTTCTCTTCATATATATGTGCACATGATTTGGGTCTTGGGTTTGTTTTGGACTTTTTATTTCATTTGGGTTTTGGCCATGAATGTTGATAAGTTATTTTTACACTATATATGTGGGCTTTGTAGTTAGGTTATGTGGGCTTAAAGGCCTATTTGTTTTGATTCAATTTAGATTTAATTAATTTTGAATTAAGTAGGTTTCATATGCATCCACGTTTAAATTTACACTTCATTATTTTACTATTATGTTATGTCACTTGAGACTAATAAATATAATCCGATGATGGAACGATAATTGGGACTTAGACAATCTTTGTCGGTCTCAATTTATCCTTTCTAGGCTTGGAATTTCCGGATGGGAGTCTTAGCCAGTAGAGGCGGGTGCCCAGATGGTCTTCCTCGTATAAATATTTGGTGAAAATTTGCAATTTAACCGGAAACATACATCACGTGCATCCATGCATTTAGGATTCAGACTTAGAAATTTCAATTAATTCTTAAAAGAAAATCCAAAAAAAAAGGGAAATCAAAATTGAAATGGAATAGACTTATTTTCTTCAAAATTAAAAAGAGTTTGTACTTGAGAATTGTTCTTTTTTAAGTTGTCAAAGAAAAATCAAAAAGGAAGGAATTGGAGTATTTCAAGAATTAAGAAACAAAAAGGTTTTTAAATCAAACAAGAGTCTAAGAGAAATTCAAAAATTCAAAATAAAAAAGAAGTTTATTCAAAGTTTTCAATTTAAGGAAAGATCCCATCCAGTAGTTTTCAAGTTTTCGAGTTTTCAATTTAGGGAAAGATCCCATCAAGTTTTCAATTTAGGGAAAGATCCCATCAAGTTTTCAATTTAGGGAAAGATCCCATCAAGTTTTCAATTTAGGGAAAGATCCCATCAAGTTTTCAAATTTAGGGAAAGATCCCATCAAGTTTTCAATTTAGGGAAAGTTCCCATCATTTTAAGTTTTAGTTTTCAAAGTGGGAAAGTTCCCATCAAAAGCATTTTTCAAATAGAGTCGTTTTAATGGTAAGTTTTAAAGAAAATCCTCTCATGAGGAGCCCAAAAAGAGAACAAACAATAAACGGGTTCAATTCCCAACATTCCTATTTCAAAAATCCAAAATCCATTTTTTCTTGTTTATTTGCTTAATTTCAAAGATTAATAAAATTTCCTAATGGCATGAAAATACTTAAAGATAGAAACAACCAATAATAGAAACCCACAGTTAAGTCTAGACTAGTCAGTGCCGTCTTTTGACGGGCGTCGTGGGGGTGCTAATCCTTCCCCACGCGTACCCGGCTCCCGAACCTTAGAACTCTGGTTAGAAGACCGTTCATTAGGTTTAGTGTTGCCTTCCCCAAGCTTAGGTTAACATTAGTCTTAATAATCTGATAGGTGGCTAATCACACCTAGGTTAAAAAAGATTAGTGGCGACTCCCTTTAGACGGAAACAGTAAGTTTCCCCCTTCCTTAAAGTCGTTAAACGGTAGGGTTTCGGGACTCTGGACCCACACGTTGCGACAGCTTGGCGACTCCGCTGGGGACTAGTTAGAGAGTCAAACTGAATGCTAGTCTAGGGTTAACTAAGGTTTGCATATTTGGTTGTTTGTTTGTCTATTCTTGTTTATTCTTGCCTATGTTTTTGCTTTTTCACGCTTACATGCTTTTATATTTTGCCTAACCGTATCTGCTTTGTTTTTCTTGCGGGTAGTTTAGTAATTTTGGATGGGTATGGTTAGTAAAGGTTTGTATGTTCCTTCACACGTGCACTAATAAATTTGCATACGCATTGCATGAGCTTACACCGGAGCTCTTACCTATTTAGGAGGAGGCAAAGTAGCTAGCCCTTATGTGGTGATAGTCACCGTGCGGGTTTTTAGTGAAACACCTCCACTCAGACTGAACCCTTTCCAGTGAGCCTATAATGGGCGAGGATTGGGGGCCTTACTAGCCTAGAGTGGGCGTCAGTAAGGACAGTTTGGGAACCTTTAGAACCGAGAAGCTTTACCCAGCATATAGCTACCTTGATATCTTGCCTAGTTAGAGCCAAAACCTGTGTGAACAAACCTAGGTACACAAAAGGAACATTTCTCACCTTTATTTGTCTCTCTTTTTTATTATGGCCTTGAAAAATGGGTAATTGTGTTACCCTAACTATCGGACTCCCTGCCCATAAAGAGCCCAAGGCTCAAGTTTTCGGGAATCAGAAAATGTTTTGATATTCTAAGGGCACCAATGTATTATTTGTTTAAATCCAAGTATTATTTCCTTTATATGATACTAATTGATTTCATTTATTGTTTGCCCTTTTTCTTGTCATTTTCTTTGTTGCATTTTGCATCTATAATAGGCAGATTCATCATTCATCATAGAGGAAGATGGTACGGGACTAGTATGAGTTATAATCGTTTGTATTATGAGACAATAAATCCCAATTTTCTCTTTCTTTTGAAAGTGATGAATAGGTTCATGCATCATGACATCATATACATAAGGACAAAAGCCCTGATTGATAACAAGACTTGTGACGGCCACGTCTTTTGTCCCGTGGGGTTCTAACCAGCCCTTGGGAGGGGCCGTACACTCTCATAGCATTTTAAATAAAAGGATCAAATAAACCAATAATAAAAGATAATAACAGTCTTTGGCATTTAACTCAGGAAAGAATCAAGATAGCACGACCCAGAAAACAATACCAGCAAACTCGGCAATATAACACTAGGTCCAACGCTAAGAAAATGGACGAGCAGACTGCAGAAATTCAGCGTCTGAAGGAAGAGATCGCTCACCGAGATGAAGAGGCAAAGCGCCGAGAAGAAGCTACAAATGCTCAGATGGAGCATATGAAAGGAATGTTGATGCAATTGATGAAAGGGAAAAACTTAGCAGACGAAACTCAGAATATAGAGGACCCCACTGAAGGGATATTCCGAGCAAATTCAGGCTTGACTTGAGTGAGTTCAGGCTTGACAGGGGTAGCAACTGAGAATGTTAATCCTTTCGGAACCCAATTCATCTTCCCACCACTATCGGGAACGACAAATAGGCCTTTTGTCTCGGATCCTTTAACATCTGGTGGGGCACAGTTCAATCTTTCATCATGGATAACAGATGGGACTTTCTACCCTCCCCGTCCAGGGCTTTATACCAGGGTTGGCATGTCATCAACGTCCTTGCCACAAGACCACTCTTATTTAAACCAGCCAAGGATAGCTGCAGCCAGGCCCATTGATCTAACAAAAGAAGATAGTTCAAACAAAGTGGTTGAAGCAGAGAAACTTTGGCAGAAGATCGAAGGCAGAATAGAGGATAGGTTGAAAGGCGTAGACAGAGTCCAGGATTACGGGATCCCTAGTATTGGGAATACTGCTTTGGCTAAAAGGGTAGTCATCCCTCCCAAATTTAAAATGCCAGAATTTGAGAAATATGACGGAACAAAGAACCCTAGGGATCATGTGCTCAGTTTTCAGAACAAGATGGCACCTTTTTCAACTGATGATAAGTTTCTGATGTACAGCTTTATGTTCAGCCTGATCGGGTCAGCGATCGCATGGTACAATCAACTGGACCCAAAAAGTATTGAGAGCTAGGGTGACATGACCAAGGCCTTTTTGGCGCATTTTAGATATCTAATGGATTTGGCTCCCACTAGAGATACTCTGACGAACATGTCAAGGAAGCCAAACGAATCATTAACGGCTTATGCTCACCGTTTCAGGGATGTAGCCATGTTGATTCCCTCACTACCCGAAAGAGAAGTAAACTCTTTATTTTTGAGAACCTTGCCTAAAGAGTCTTTCAAGGCATTACTCCCAAAGATCACAGAATCATTCTCAAGCTTAATAGTAATTGGAGAGGCTATGGAGGCGGCAATTAAAATGGGATACCTAGAGGAGGTGAGCGATCCTGCCAGAAAGGGGGGGTATAAGAAGAAGGAAGGGGAGGTACACTCGGTAGGTCAAGCAGATTTTAGACCTAGGAATCAGGGACAACAGTATTATCCTCGTCCGGCACAGAACTATGGTTACAATTATTCATATCAGCCTAGGGGATATTATTCCCAGGATCAGTCGAGTTTTGACCACGCTCAACACCCTGGGGATGTCAGTGCTGTCGGCGGCACCCCTTTTCAACCAAGACCACAGAATCAACGCCCTAGCGCGCCTCTTGCAATTCAACAGAAGGATCCGGCAAGTTGGCCCGGTGGTAAAAATTGGGCAAGAGAGAGAGTGCCAATTGATCCAATTCCATACACCTATAATGAGCTCCTCCCACAGTTATTACAACTGAATCTGTTGCAAAGGGTACCATGCTCTAGGCCTTTGGCAAATGCGGGACCCTGGTATGACGCTAATGCCCATTGTGACTACCATTCAGGAACTGAGGGGCATTCTACTGAAAATTGCTTGAGGCTGAAGTATGTGATACAAGAGCTGGTAAGATCAGGAAAGTTAAGCTTTGGAAGTGCAGCTCCAGTTAACCCATTAACTGATCATGGCGGGAATCAGGTGGGTATGGTCGATAAATATAAAACAGTTAAAAGACATATTCAGGAGGTGGTTACCTCGATGGGTACAGCTTACAAAGTTTTAGTAAAAGCGGAGATGGTAGTCCCATGAGAGTTTGGAGAGGAAGAGATAGATGAAATATGCCCGTATCATGGTATGGGGCATGGAATTCAGGGATGCCACTATTTTAAGGAAAAGGTTCAGAAATTGATGGATGCGGGAAAGATTGAATTTCATGAAGAGAATGAGGAGAAAAAAGCTGATGTGATCACTACACATGAGGGCCCTTTCAGATCAGGATTTGAGTCGGCGGCTAAGGATTGGGCTGAAGCTGAAGAAAGGAGACTGGCGAGGATGGGACACAAGAAAGAGAAGGAAAATAATAAGTTCCCGCCTTTGTATGAGACCTTCAAATCAGATGATTGGGACGACAATGCTGCACCAGAGGAAGAGTCAAAGATTGAGGAAAAGCTGTAGGATCTGGACATCAATGCTGTTACTAAGGATATTCAAGAAGAAGATGATTGCCCCGGGATTCTTAAGCCAGCTCCGGAAGAAGTTATGAGCAGCTGTGTTGAATATGAAAAAGCTACCTTAGTTGATGATGCAGAAATATAAATAATCTTGTCTTAAGTACTAATACCACCTCAAGAATGTCTATGACAATGCCATGTTCTGATTTTAATCAAACTATCTTATGTTCACCATTTTCATAAAGTAATGAAATGAAATACTTCAGAAGTTTTATCTATCTATTTTATACTTTCACTCTCATTCATTCATTACTAGGTATATGTTCTTTCTTTGGTATATATTTTGTTGTTTTATCTCTCAGGCCGACCGACGATGAATGCAAAGACGCTCGTGATGAGCCGAGGTTCGATTTCGAAAAACGGTTTTTACCGACGAACCCGACGATGAAGACACTGAGGATCAGACCTTAACCCCAGACCTTTTAAGACTGGTAAAACAAGAGGAAAAGCAGATATTGCCCCATAATGAACCCACTGAAATAATTGATTTGGGTACAGAAGAAGAACACAGGGAAGATAAGATGGGTACAACTCTGTTAGAGAAAGCTAAAAGCTGATAGATTTAGAATATGTGGATGTGTTTACATGGTCTTACCAAGATGTGCTAGGTTTACATCCAGGAATGGTGGTGCATAGGTTGTCTATTAGGTCGGACTGTAGACCGGTTCAGCAGAAATTGAGAAAAATGAAGCCAGGTATAAAATCAGGGAAGAAGCCAAGAAGCAGCTCGACACAATCAGGTTAAGATGGCACTAGAGGATAGAGAAAAGACGGTGTTTTATCATAAAGTTAAGTCGTTCGGGCTAAAGAATGCTGGGGGGCAACGTGCCAAAAGGCGATGGTTACACTCTTCCATAGCATGATGCAATCAAAGTGTATTTGGATGACATTATTTCTAAAGCCAGGTCGGAAAAAAAAAAAAAATCCAACAACAACAACAACAACAAAAAGTGCGATGGGCTTCAAGATTATCAGAGCATTGGAACAGTGTGGGTATTTCCCGATGGTAATTAATATTCTGCCACAGCCAGACTGTGATTCTCTGTAATATGATAGAGTATCCAGTTGGCATTAAGGAAAATTCAAAAAATTAAAATTATAGGGGAACTTATCTGTAGTAATCTACCAGAGGAAAATGGAGAGGGCATGCAAGGAGAAAATGTGCACAAGATAGTTCATGGAAGGGGTAGATGCAACAAAGGAGTACTACGTCTGAAGCAAAATAAAAAAAATCAAATCAGCCTAAAAAAGAAAGAGGTTGGAAAAAAAGAGAAAAATAAACAAGGAGGGGTCCAATTTGAAAACCCGCAAATGGTAGCTTCGATCCGATGGGGGTCACTTAAGTTGAAAACCCGAAAAGGGCGGCTCAAGTGAAGGATGGAAAAGGAAAAACTTGAGTTGAAAACCCGCAAAGGGCGGCTCAAGCGGAAGTTGGAAAAGACATAGTCCGTGGGCAATGCATTTCAAGAAATTTCTTAAGGTCAAAAGGGTAAAGGTCTAGTCCAGACTGAGTTGGGTAAGGCAACATCAAAACCAAATTCGAAGAACCTTCGGCAAGCATCACAAAATCGTCGTCGAAGTATTCATCGACATGAGGTTCTATCTTTTCAAGCATCTTTTTGTTAGTATATATATATTAAGTTCCTTATTATATAAGTTTATCTCTTTTCTATTCGTACTTATTTCTTTATCAATAAAATTCTGAAGTTTTTAAGTAATGTTTGTTTTCTTTTACATCACATTTGACATTTTAAATAAACATTGGTTTTCTTTTTCAAAATTGCTAAGACAGACATGGGAATGGTCGCTTTCAATTATTCGAAAGGGGGGTATTAGTAAAAGATATAAAGAAACATAAACTATCACTTGGGGCAAAGAGTTCAAAAAGGAATAAGGATAGAAGATTGATAAGAATGTGGGGACACGCCCAGGAGAGCCATGTTGGGCACCCAATTGTCCATGAATGGGTAGCAAGAAATAAATTGATTGAATCAGAATCGGAAGAACCTGGGGGCATGAACTTATAAGAAGTTGAAATAACGGCAAATAAAGAATCAAAAGAGGGAGACATCAGCCAAGAGATTAAGGGGTGCACAAGGGAGACGAGACTATGGATTGATTTGAAAAAATATATAATAGTAAATTCAAATCAAAGCATACACATTTTCACACTGCATTAGCATTCATTGCCATCACATCATCATGCATTCTGACCCCCATTCAAGCATATATTTTGAGAGCCTCGCAGGAATCCTCCCAAAAACTGAGGAACTTCTATGTAGTATTCAAAAGAACCCAAGAGAGATAATTCACCGGAAGACAGGTGCGGAGAAAGAATTCATCAGAGATGGATTTGAAGACAGTTCCTAAAAAGATTTTAAGATTCAAGGCTAAAGACAGCTCACAGATGGATCTGAAGACAGTTCCTAAAAAGATTTTAAGATTTAAGGCTGAAGACAGCTCATAGATGGATCTGAAGACAGTTCCTAAAAGATTTTAAGATTAAGGCTGAAGACAGCTCACAGATGGATCTGAAGACAGTTCCTAAAAGATTTTAAGATTAAGGCTGAAGATAGCTCACAGATGGATCTGAAGACAGTTCCTAAAAGATTTTAAGATTAAGGCTGAAGACAGCTCACAGATGGATCTGAAGACAGTTCCTAAAATATTTTAAGAGTGAGTATGAAAACGGCTCATAGACGGGTTCTGAAGACAGTTCCTGAATGATATTTAAGAGTGAATCTAAGAACAGTTCACAAAGATGGGTTCTGAAGACAGTTCCTAAAAGGTAATTAAGAGTGAATCTGAAGACAGTTCACGAAGATAGGTTTTGAAGACAATTCCTGAAAAGAGTTTTAAGAACGAATTGCAAGACAGTTCATGAAAGTGATGGACAGAATGCAATCTCATAAGGAAAAATTGGAAGGCGATTTCCCTAAAGGAGTTCTTAAGATCTTTTAGTAATAAAACGGGTGGCTATGTCTTTGCACGCTTTCTAACTTTCAAGAGGTATGCAGACTACTTCTTTGCACGCTTCCTGATTGTTAGAAAGCGCACAAAGAGGGGCAGTTGTAGACACCCAATCTTCGTTATATATCCTTTGATTTAAATTTTGCTCCGAAGTTCGCACTTAGTCCTATCCAAGTCAGTTTCCTTTCTTACTTAAAAGCTATCCTTTAGTCTGTATGGGCAATTCGAAATTTTAGTAGGACAAGGAGACCTGTTTACAATACAGTATTGCTTCTCTTATTTAACTGCGTAAAGATAGTATAGTGACCTAATTAAGTAAGAAAAAATGGTCAAAATGACTTGGGCCTTGTCTTGTGAATGTGCATATTGGGCTTAGAGTTTGGTTTATAGTTGTCATATTTAGGTCTTAGGTCTTGGTAGGTTTGGGCCTTAGGTTTGTTTTTAGGCTTTGTTATTTCATTTATTCATTTTGGACTTGCTTGGATCTTTTTTGTTAAATGGCAACATTTTCCTTGAATCACTTTGGGTTAAGGCCTATTTTTCTTTTGCTATATAATAGTAGAGGTAACTTTTAGAAAAAAATAAATAAAAAATATAGATAATAAATGGGATTTGCATATATGGAAATACATAATAAGAATGTGTAGTTTATTCAGTTACAAATTACAAACAAATATAAAGGCAGATAATTAGCTTGACTCGGCCCATTGAACTTAAGCCCACAAGTAAAATAGCCTGCAAAGACAAGTACCAAAATAATTAGTACCATTTCAAGTAGAAAAACGAAAGGAAGTTTTCAGATTTAAGTCAAGATTAGGAAATAAACTCATCTTTTTTGGACTTAGGGGACCAAGCTCGGATGGTCCCCCTCGCCACATCAGCATCCAGATTCAAGAGTACACCAAGGGAGGCAAAGCAAGAGGGTTTACCACAATAAAGCACAAGAAAACAAAATGGGAAAAAGGTTATTAGTGGGTTTAACAGAAACTTGGAGACCAAGTTCATAGGTGACAGTAATTTGTCTCCAAATCTTACTTGCTGCAAACATGGGCATATAGATTATTGTACAATGCCAGAGGAATACCATTAGATTAGAGCCTCAAACCCAGAGTCATTCGATCCAAAGGCAAATAATCAGAGACAAAATATACTACAAGGGAAAGTACATCAAGGAAATAGAGACAAGCACACAGGCAGCAAAAATAGTTGGAGTGTGTCCTGCACAGGATGACATACTACCAACACAGGCTAATACAAGCTTTGGACGAATCAGAAGCAAGCAAATGCCCACATCAACAAGAAAACAGGGTCACAGTTGACACCTCATCACTATAGGACAACAACATTGAATGACAGGGACAAATGCAGGGATTACATGTGAAGAAATGCATTGCAAGGGGGATAAACCAAACAGATGGCAGTGTCAAAGGGATACAATTTGTGGCATCAACATTCGCACTCCATCACAAGAGTATACATACACACGCAGGATAATTGAATCTCAAGTGCCACATCACCCCATTTTCTACCAATAAAAAGCATAAAAAATCCAGTAAAGCCCTCAAGCATTCAGCCACTGAAAAAAAAACAGGCATATAAATATATATATATATATATATATATGTCCTACTATTCCAAAAAAGAGGACACAAAAAAAAATGCCAAGAACCCCAGAGAAAAACCTATTTCTTTCTTTCTTTCAAGTTCAAGTTCAAAAAAAAAAACATACAGCTTCCGGTTCATAGTAACCAGAAAACCCAAAAAAACAGGCATATATATATATATCCTACTATTCCAAAAAGGAGGCGACACAAAAATCCCAAGAAAGAGTTTTTTTTTACTGAAAAATCCATTGTTTCTCGAGTTCAGGCACTACAACCCCAAACAAAAAAAAGCTTTATGATTCTAATCTTCTAGCAGTAACCAAGAAAAAAGCTTTTTACCTGTTTGTTCACCTCTCCTTTCAAACCCTCGACTTTGTCTTCCTGGTTTCCTTCCGAACCCTCTCATACACAAAAAAAAAACAACAAACAGAAAACAAGCGTCAGTCACCTTAGGTTTAGATTTAAGAGGATTCTTGCAAAACAACTTTGGTGAATCGAAACAGTAAGAGAAAGAGAATATCATACCCAAATACCAGCGGCATTCGGCAGTGGGAACTTCCAAGTCGGAAATTTTTAAATTGGGTTCGGTCTAACCTAGATCTAAGGGTTTCTAGTGGGATTTTGTTAAAAGTAGCGTGAGATTCAGAGGAGGGAAGGTAAGACGAGTTTGCCAACAGAGCTTCGACCGCAAACGCAGCTCCGACGCGGCGGTGTCAGTGGCGGCGACGATTTCCGGTGAGGGATAGGCGACGTCGGCTGGGATTAGGGTTTGGTATATTTTCTAAACCTAAATCTAAGTTGTTATTTATAAGGCATGGAAAGTGTTGTGATATACTTTAATTAGAAGTGTCAATTTAATGTCATGCTATTTACTCCCTGAAATGTTGTTATTAATGCTGATTTAGCTGTTGAGCTTCCAATTGATTCATATTGGTCCCTGGTTTTAGATCAATTAAGTCTAAGTAGTTTACCCGTGTTCACATAAAGACTGAAACTTCTCTCCATTTTCAATAGAACCCTTGATTTAGCTTGATTGAACCCTTGGTGTTTGGTTTGGATCAATTAGTTGCCCATTGATTTAATTCAAGATTAATTGATATTATTTAGTCTAAATATTTAGAAAGAAGTGGACTTTGTTTGTATATATATATATATATATATATATATATATTAAATAGAATTAATTTGGAATTGTGAATAAAGTGTCTAGGAGTTCATATTTGTAAGAAATCTAGGACTTATGCTTGTAATTAGGAATATTTGAGTAAATGATAAAGAAACTTAGAATTTGGTAGGATCTAATTTGGACCTAGTTTGTTTATTTGGGCTTTAGACTTGATTTTGGGCCTTTAAAGTTGTTGTTGGGCTTAGTGGAATTCTTTTGTTATTTGGGCTTCTTTAGTTTGGTGTATTTATATATATACTTATATATATTTATTTGGTGTTTAGGCTTGATTGGGTTTTGCCTTTTAGTTGGGATTTGGTAATTTGTTATTGACTTGAACTTGCCTTATTGGGCCTTTTTTTCATGAGTTTCTTTACTATGTATTATTTGGGGTGTTCTCTCCATATATATGTACACATGATTTGGGCCTTGGGTTTGTTTTGGACTTTTTATTTCATTTGGGTTTTGGCCATGAATGTTGATAAGTTTTTTTTACACTATATATGTGGGCTTTGTAGTTTGGTTATGTGGGCTTAAAGGCCTATTTGTTTTGATTCAATGTTGATTTAATTAATTTTGAATTAAGTAGGTTGATCAGACCAAAATCATACATCTTTTTATTAGCTTTTTCCTATGCTTTTTGAGTGTTTTATGCTTGATTATGCCTTATATTGGTTATAATTGTGTTCATAGGTGTTGACAAGAAGAAAAGTACAAAATCATCAATTTTGTACCTTTGTAGAGCCTTTTTAGATGACTTATGACACAAATATTTTCCAAGGAAGTTTTGGATGAAGAATGAAGCCATCATGTTCGTGATTGAAGAGCTTGAAGAGTCAATTTTATGCTTATCAAAGTCATAAAGTTGATTGCTTGGTGTTTTCAAGGCAAAGGAGCAAAGACAAGTTCAAGGCAAGAAGACATGTCAAAGTGATGAGCTACGACACAGCCCATCTGGGTGATCAGGCGAAACACATGGGTCTTCAGACAAACCATGTGGGCACCCAGCTGGAGTCGTGACACTGCCCACCTGCGTTCTCAAGCAAAACCACATGGGTGCTCAAGGCAACCATGTGGGCGCCCAGGTGGAGTCGGAGTCCTTATCCCGCGTGCGCCCAGCAGCCCAGCGTCGACACTCCCATGTTACTTCCTCTTGAAGCTACTTCAATACTTTCCTGATTTGGTGACAGTTCGGTAAAACAGCCATAACATTTGATCCAGAGCTCCAAATGAGGCGTATGAAGATGCGTTGGAAAGCTAACTCCGAGAGCTACAACTTTCGTGTTTTGGTTGAAGCGCAGATCTGACGTTTTCATGGACGACAATGCCCCTGAAGTCTACGGACAGAATCTGTCTTGGGCCTGACTTGCGTTTTTGATCAATTGAGCCCATATAATCTATTTGGGTCAGCTTGAAGATATGGAGAAGAGCCCAAAACATCCCTAGGGTTAGTTTAAGTCATCTATAACTCTAAATTAAACCCTAGCAGGCCCCTATATATACCCTCTTATCCTAGAACCCTAGCACACATAGATAACAACTTACACACATACAACATTCTTAGGATTTGCGGTTTTGAAGAGGAGGCCGCCGCCTCCCTCTTCTCTTCCTATTTTCTTTGTAAGTTTTCCAGCCTCTCATGGATTCCAATCCATGAGTAGGTAAACTCTTATACTTCTTTTCCTTAGGTATTTTTGATCAATGAATCTACGGTGAGACTTTTGTTCTTAATAATTTGATTTTTCTGTTTGAATATGTTTCTTATCCATGTGCTTCATCTTATGTGTTCATATTTTGATTGATTTGGTGCGCAACTTATCTTGAGATTTATGAATGCTATAGTTAGATTCAAGTTAGCTTGAATTAAGTCGATGTTGGTCCAAGTGACAGTTGTTAATTCTAGGAATTCTAGATTCAATGAGATTATCAAACCTTGTTGAAATCTATAAGCCGAACTGGAAATAGATGTAGATGAGTTTGGTATTGATTTATCATGCATGCGGAAAAGTAGATCTTAATACTTGCTCTATGATTCTTCCCATGGGGATGCTTGATTAGAAACAATAGAAATTAGTTTTGGCAATGGTGCGAACGAAGTTTTATTAGCATGTTGGAGGGTTGAGTATTCCTCTCCTATACCAATTATTCAAGTGGAGTTGTTTAAGATGTTAAGAGGATTACTTTATTCCAATGAAAATTGATATCTACGTCTTAGGCTATATATCGATTTGGGGTAATTTATGATTCTTAATTGGTTGCAATTTAAGTCAAATTAATGCTTTGTGTCCATGATCCATGATTTATTAGATCAAAATAATTACCTAAAGGAGAAGAAGTATGTTTTTAATCCATTGTTTTTCTCAAATTATTTTCTTAATCTTTAGTTTTATTTTATTTTATTGTTTTCTAGTTTAATTTGTCTATTTTGAAAAGCCCATAAAAATCCCCTTTGGTAAGACTTTCATTAGTGTGATTTGGATTTAATTTGTTTCAACCTTCTCTGTGGGATTCGACCCCTACTTGCCCTAGCTATTAGTTATTGGTTTGTGGGGATTTATCTTGTGATTTGATCAACGACCGATCACAATTTTGGCGCCGTTGCCGGGGAAGGAAGGAAGCAACAAGAAGATTGAAGACAAATTACTACCTAAGAATTTCTTACCCTTATCTTTTTATTTTTGTTCGTTATTTTTCTTTTTCTTTTATTTTCGTTTATTTTTCTTAGTTACTTTTAATTGTTGAATTTTTCATTTAAGTTCTTTCAAGGAGTTGTATGCCAAATACAAGGAGTAGTGGTACTAAAAACTTGGGATTCAATCCTGAGCCTGAACGTACACTCTTTACACTAACGAGGGAGAATTTGACTAGAGAACGAGGAGATTCGTCAATACCAAGTTCTCAATCTAGCTCTCCACGTTCCACCACTTCTTCTTCAACTTTGGAACCACAACCCCCAAGAGAAAACATGGTCGAAAGAGACAACAATGCTAGGACTTTGAGGGAACTTGCTGCCCCAAACGTGGCTACTCAGCGCTTAGCAATTCAATATCCAACCAATGAAGAAAATTTTGAGATCAAGTCTGAATTCATTCAGTTATTGCCAAAATTCCATGGTATGCCTGGAGAAGATCCACATCGACATCTCACTGATTTTCAAATTGTTTGTTCATCCATGAAGATGCAAGGTATTTCTGAGGAGAAATTCAAACTTAGAACTTTTCCTTTTACCCTTATGGATCGTGCAATGGATTGGTTGTACTACATGCCTAATGGTTCAATCACTTCTTGGACGAGCCATAAGAATATGTTTTTGGAGAAATTCTTTTACTGCTCATAAAGTATCAAGCATAAGAAAGGAGATAAGTGGAATTAAGCAATCCCAAGGCGAGACAATGTACGAGTTTTGGGAACATTTCAAGAGATTGTGCTCAAGTTGTCCAAATCATCAGATTCTTGAACAATTGCTAATTCAGTACTTCTATGAAGGTTTACTCCCATTTGATAGATCTTCTATAGACTCTGCAAGTGGAGGGGCTTTCCATCGACAAAACTCCCACCAATGTTTGGACTTTGATCGAGAACATGGCTGCAAACACACAACAATTTGGTACTCGCGAGAGTTGTGCACAAAGAGATGGAAATATCAAAAGGATTAATGAAGTCTCAACCCATTCCTCTACATTGGAGCAACGTGTCGAAGAGACAAATCAACAAATTGCTTTGCTCACTGATTTGTTCAAATCGAACTTTTTAAGTGTGCCAAAGGTTTATGGAATTTGTTCATTAGGACATCACACGGATAGGTGCCCTAGTTTGCTCGAAGATAATGTTGAAGAAGTCAATGCTTTAGGAATGCAAGAGGGATTTCAAAGGAAGTAAGAGCCATTTCCAAGAAGTTACAATTCTTATGGGAACCAAGGTACTTACCAAGCAAGGCCAAACAACTATCCAAGGCCTAATTTTCAGCCATCCTCACATTATTCTGAAGGAACGCAACAAATGAAAGAGACCATGGACATCTTAAAGAAGCAAATAGGTCAATTGGCAAGTGATGTGAGTGAGCTCAAAGCACAAGGCCAAAACAAGATCCCATCTCAACCAAAACAACCGCCTAAGGAAAATGTGAATGTTATTACCTTGAGAAGTGGAAAGGAGTTGGAAGAACCATATCCAACTAAGCCCACAATGGATGAAGAGACAAGCAAGAACGAAGATGAATTGCATGTGCTAGTGGAAGAAGTCGAGATTGAAGATGAAGCCAAGGAAGCTTCTGCTGTCAAGCCCAAATTGGATTCAAAGAAGGAGCCTTTTCCAATGAAATCGAAGAGATCAAAGAAAGAAGATGATGATCAAGACATCTTGGATATTTTTCGAAAGGTAGTGGTCAACATCCCACTTCTTGATGCGATTCAACTAGTGCCAAGGTACGCAAAGCTTCTTAAGCAATTGTGTACAAACAAGAAGAGGTTACAAGGTAAGTTGAATGTTGGAGCAACAATTTCTGCTGTTTTGCAAAAACATTTACCTCCTAAATGCAAGGATCCAGGTATGTTTTCAATTACTTGTTCAATTGGAAATAATATCATTGAAAATGCTATGCTTGACTTAGGAGCATCTTTAAGTGTCATGCCTTATTCTTTCTATCAAACTTTGAATATTGGTCCTTTAAAATACACTGATGTTGTTCTTCAATTGGCTGATGGATCTTTGGTACATCCCAAGGGTGTGCTAGAGAATATTTTAATTAAAGTGCAACATTTAATTTTTCCTATTGACATTTTTGTTATGGAAAT
>AWUE01017032.1:0-37809 GCA_001974825.2 Corchorus olitorius
AATCGATATATGTTCGATCTTCACAGAGAAGCCCATCATAAAAATTTTGAATTAAAAGTGCTTCACTCAAGTTGTGATAAGGACAACTTGCACAAATCCCATTGTATCTCTCCCAGTATTGATGCCACTTCTCGTCAGGTGATTGTTGACAAGAACTGATTCTTTTTCTGACAACAGCTCGCTTCGCTTCTGGAAAATACTTGTTTAAGAATGCTCTCTCCAATTCTTTCCACGAAGTTATGGATTTTGGTGTTAGGCTCACAAACCAGCTCCTTGCTTTTCCTTCAAGAGTGAGTGGAAAAGTTCGAAGTTTAGCTTGTTCTTCAGGCATCCCAGTAATTGCAGCACACTTGATAGAGAAAACTTGCAGGTGCTCGTGAGGATTCTCATGAGGTTCTCCTTGAAAAATCGGCAACATACGGATTAGTCCTGGCTTCAGTTTGTATGTCATATCCAAGGCTGGATAATCAATACATAGGGGCGGCACTTCACAGTTGGAATTCAGCTCCCTTAACGAACGTGGTTGCTCCATTGAATTTTTCCTACAAAATAAAAGAAGATCAAGTGCAAATTAAAATAGAAAAATAAAGAAAAAGAAAAATAAAACGACAATTTCCCCGGCAACGGCGCCAAAATTTATGATCGGTCGTCAACAAATCATAAAAATAAAATTCCCAACAAATTCCTAACTAAAGCAGATAGGGCAAGTAGGGGTCGAACCCACAGAGAAATAGGTTATTAATCTTTTTCTTAAAACAATTAAACAAATTAAAGAGAATTTTTATAGTGAAATTAAACCTAATCAAACTAGCAATTAAAATCAATCAAGAGAACAATCAAGAAAATTAAAGAAAACAATTAACAAGAAAGCAGTGAATAATTAAGAAAACAATTAATAAAAACCTCCAACATAGAATTAATATCCCTCTTGACAATTATAACATGGATCATTGATATCTAATAATTATGAAAACAAAGAATAGCTTGTCGGAATTAAATCCTAAATCACCTTAATTAGGTAAGATTACTCGCAAGAGCTTAAATTACCCCTTTTTCATCCTAACTAATCAATTAGCCGCAAAGCCTTAAAGATTTGCTAGGGATCAAAGCACTAAGAACTAGTAATTTATACAAGCACAAAGAGCAATTTCTCACTCAAAGTTCCTTATCTCCCTTGGAAGGGACTTCCGTCCTCCCCCAATTACTACAAACAACCAAGCCTGAACGTCAATCCGCGACTTGGTCTAGCTAATGCTAACTTAATTTATCATGAAAGTGCCGGCTCAATCAATCAAAACAAGCAACATAGAATTAAAACAGAGATCAAAAGAATACTCTAACAATTATCATATATAAGCACAAAATCTCACCAATATATATGTCAAGAGATCAATTAAATTCTACATTGGAGTTAAGAAAAGGATTACTCACTCATAAATTGAGTGAGCATCCAAAGAATAAGAAGAAAACTTATCTTATGGATGAGAAGAGAAGGGGGCGGCGGTCACAAGAGGCTTTTGTCCTCCAAATCTTTCAACAATTTCTACAGAATAATTTCTAGATCTACTTGTGTGTGTATTGTGTTGAAAACCTAGACCTAAGGTGCCTATTTATAGTGGAAATAACACTAGAAATTCCAATCCTAACTTGGAAAGGAGTATAAGACGGTTTAAGGGTCTAACTTGGACTCCAAGTTGAATTAAAAGTCTTTCTAGAGTAGAATCCAAGTCAAAATAGGATCCTGAATTTTTGCTGAATTCATGCAGTGACTTCGACGGCATTTTTGGGCTTGAAGATGGCAGAACTGGGTCTTGGACTTCAAAAGAAAGTTGTAGATCTCGGAGTTAGCTTTCTAACGAGTACTCATGGGCTTCAAACGGAGGTCTGAGCAGAAAGTTATGAATTTTCTACCAAAACTGCTCCTGAATCCTAATCCTGTTAGGACTAGAATCGGGAATCTACGGGATTTTGGTATTTCCTTGGATTTAGGAGTCATTAATTGGGATTTTAATTCCAATTAATATTTTATATGGGTTGAGTATCTTCCCATATAAATTATCCATAAATACCAAAGCTTGAGGGCTTGTCCATGGCTTGTCTTCAATTAAAACTCCAATTCTTCAATTCTTCCTCTTGAATTAAATCTTCAATGGTCTTCAAGTCTCCAATTTATCTTCAAATGGTCTTCAAACACGAACTTCGAATCTCCAAATCTATGCTCAAAATTGCTTTGCTAAAATCTGTGTAAAAAGTCATCAAAATAGCTCCAAAAGAGGTGAAAATAACAATTTCTCAATTTCACATCACTTAAGAACTTAAAACACAATTATCATCAAAATAGCATATAATTAAGCATAAATAGATCCAAAAACATAGTAAAATAGGTATAAAAATAGGGTTGTTTTTGGCTCAATCAATGCAGTTTGGGGAAGAGACTCCAGGGTATCAAAGAGCCCATTTCTACACTGAAGCATAGCTTTACGTTCGGTCTAGGTTACAAGCCCACAAGGAAGGACCGGGTGGAAGCTATGGAGAAGAAGAAACAGATGAGGATGGCTAGGCTCAAAGGAGAACCTTATGAAGGGGGCAAGATGGAGTTCCCTCCCCTGTATTACACTTTCAGGTCAGCCGGTTGGGTGAACCCATCAGAGCAAATGAATGCCCTTCAACGAGCCACTGAAATGTTATCTGCAAAAGGAAAGCTGCAGGAGTTATCAGTTAACGCAGTTGAAGATGGATCAGAAGATAGGTGCCCATGGATCTACCCCGCCGAGCCAGGATCGGAGATGGATAATTGGACTGAGTTCGAATTTCCAGTTTTTATCAACAATGAAGAAATGTAATAGCCTTTTCCAAAGTTTCCATAGGCTTATCCAAGTTTCTAAAGACTATTACCTAAAATGTGATTGAATTTCATTTCCATGGATGTTATTTAAATCATGTTCTCTTTTTTATAACCAGTAATGAAAATCGGATGCATATTCAAGTTTCTTCTTATTTGTTCCACTCATTCACACTTGTCTCTTCATTTACTATTCCATTTATTATTTTTCTATATATATATATATATATATATACCTTGTTACCTCTTTCTCAGGCCAACTGACGATGAATGCAAAGACGAACCAGATAAATTTGCAACTGATTTTGATGGGCCTGTGTATAACAATGATTCAACTGAGGAATGTGCAGATGATTCAGAACTACCCTCAGACCTCATGAGATTGATTGAGCAAGAAGATAGGCAAATTCAGCCTCATGAAGAAGCCATTGAACTGATAAATCTGGGTACTGAAGAATGTAAGAAGGAAGTGAAGATCGGCACTACTTTAATTCCAGAAGACAGGCAACAACTAGTGGAATTACTTAGAGAATATGTCGATGTATTGCTTGGTCGTATCAAGACATGTCAGGATTGGACCCCACAGTGGCATTTCATAAGTTGCCCATAAGGCCAGAATGCAACCCAGTACAGCAAAAATTGAGAAGAATGAAGCCAGATATGCTCTTGAAAATCAAGGAAGAGGTTAAAAAGCAGTTTGACGCTGGTTTCCTTGAAGAGATCAAATACCCAGAATGGCAAGCCAACATTGTTCCAGTTCCCAAGGAAGACGGAAAAGTAAGGATGTGCGTGGATTACAGATATCTGAATCGCGCCAGCCCTAAAGACAATTTCCCGTTACCTCACATAGACATACTAGTGGACAACACGGCTCGACATTCTTTGTTTTCTTTCATGGATGGCTTCTCCGGGTATAATCAGATTAAGATGGCACCCGAGGATAAAGAGAAGACAGCTTTTGTGACAGCATGGGGGACGTTCTGTTATAAAGTCATGCCTTTTGGGTTGAAAAATGCAGGAGCAACCTACCAACGAGCAATGGTTACCCTATTCCACGACATGATGCATAAGGAGATAGAGGTGTATGTCGATGACATGATTGCCAAGGCACGCTCGCCAGAGGAACATTTGGCGAATTTGAAGAAGTTATTCCAAAGACTCAGAGAATATCAGCTCAAACTAAACCCAGCGAAGTGCACTTTCGGGGCAACATCCGGAAAGTTGTTGGGATTCGTGGTAAGCTAGAAAAGAACAGAAGTTGATCCCGATAAGGTGGAAGCTATACGGAAATTGCCTCCGCCTAGAAATCAAAAAGAATTAAGGGGATTCCTTGGGCGTTTGAATTATATAGCTCGGTTCATATCACAGTTGACTGCGAAATGTGATCCCATTTTTAAGCTACTCAGGAAAAATAATCCAGGTGAATGGGAAGATAAATGTCAAGCCGCATTTGAGAAAGTGAAAGAATATTTGTTGAATCCACCAGTTTTGATGCCCCCGGAACGTGGAAGGCCTTTGATTTTGTACTTAACAGTGTTTGAAAAGTCCATGGGTTGTGTCTTAGCACAGCAGGATAAGTCGAGTAAAAAAGAGTATGCCATCTACTATCTGAGCAAGAAATTCACCGAGTATGAGTCCAATTACTCCTCCTTGGAAAAGATGTGTTGTGCATTAGCATGGGCGGCTCAACGGTTGAGACAATATATGCTTTACCACACCACAATGTTGGTCTCTAAGCTTGACCCGATACGATACATCTTTGAGAAACCTGGTTTGTCTGGGAGGATAGCAAGATGGCAAGTATTGTTATCAGAATATGATATTGTGTGCGTGTCCCAAAAGGCCATAAAAGGAAGTGTAGTGGCAGATTTTTTGGCCGATAGGGCAAGGGACGATTACGAGCCTGTTAAGTTTGAATTCCCTGATGAGGATTTTATGGCAGTGATGAATATAGAAGAAGCTCCGAAAGAGCCTCCGAAATGGAAAGTATACTTTGACGGAGCATCCAATATGTTGGGGCATGGTATCGGGGCTGTGTTGATTTCACCAGATGGAGACCATTACCCAGCCACAGCAAGGCTAGACTTCCCCTGTACGAACAACATCGCAGAATATGAAGCATGCGTGTTCGGTGTCCAAATGGCAATTGAAAGGAAGATCAAGGCGTTAGAAGTTTACGGTGATTCATCCCTGGTAGTTTACCAAATGAAAGGAGAATGGGAAACCAGAGATTTTAAGCTCATTCCATATCGAAAGCACATTTTGGAGCTAATTGAGCAATTTGAAGAAATCTCCTTCCATTATTTACCTCGGGAAGAAAACCAGTTAGTTGACGCACTAGCTACGTTGGCTGGCATGTTCAAAATCGATGGAGGGATGGATATCCAACCTATCGAAATGAGGTTGAAGGAGTCGCCAGCACATGTCAAGAGCATAGAGGAAGAGCCCGATGGAAACCCGTGGTACCATGATATTCAGCAGTATGTCAAATATCAGAAATACCCCGAATGTGCAACTGAGAACGACAAAAAGGGTGATCAGGCGAATGTCGATGGGTTATCTTTTAAATAGAGAAGTGATATACAAGAAGAGTCGTGATCAGACATTGCTTCGATGTGTGGGTTCCGCGGAAGCCAAGAAGATCATGGAAGAAGTACATGAAGGATCATGTGGAAGCCATGTCAGTGGAGACAGATGATGAGGGCGGGCTACTTTTGGTTAACGTTGGAGACTGACTGCATAAAATATGTCAGAAAGTGTCACAAATACCAGATTTATGCGGATTAGATTCACGTGCCTTCGAACCCATTACATGTCATGACAGCTCCGTGGCCGTTCTCGATGTGGGGTATAGACGTAATCGGAGCCATCACCCCCAGAGCCTCGAATGGACACAAGTTCATACTAGTTGCAATTGACTACTTCAATAAGTGGGTCGAAGCAGCTTCATACTCAAGCGTGACTCAGGCGATGGTTACCAGATTCATCAAGAAAGAGATTATATGTAGGTATGGGTTGCCAGCAAGGATCATTACAGATAATGCATCCAACTTGAATCAAGGCTTGATAGACGAGACTTGCAAGCAATTCATGATTGCACATAGTAACTCAACCATTTATAGACCCAAAATGAACGGTGCGGTGGAGGCAGCCAATAAGAATATCAAGAAGATTGTGGAGAAGATGACTGTGACCTACAAAGATTGGCATGAGAAACCCCCTTTTGCCCTGCACGCCTATCGGACTTGTGTTAGAACTTCTACAGGGACAACCCCGTACTCTTTAGTATACGGGATGGAAGCAGTAGTGCCAATCAAGGTGGAAGTACCCTCCTTACGGGTGTACAGAGAAATTGAGTTGGAAGAGTCTGAATGGGTTCAGGAAAGGTATGATCAACTCAACTTGATTGACGAAAAAAGGTTAACAGCAATTTGTCACAGTCAGATGTATCAAAAGAGAATGGAGAGGGCATTTAACAAGAAAGTACTTGTGGGACCAACTTCTTTTTTAACAACATCAAATGGAGTCTTTAATTTTAATTAACTGAAAATTACAAATTTATCCTTATGTTTATAACCTAAATCCAATCTTTTCTTTCTTTTCTAAATCTTGTGAGCCGCCACCTATACAATAATACAAACAACTTTTAAAATCTTTTATTCCATTTTTAAAGATCAATTACATCTTCTACTCAAGAACTCTTCAAGAACCCTAAGAATAAATCTCACTGGCCACAACAAGAACGCTGTACGCCACCACATCGGAGTTGCCAACACCCTCCGTTTCCGTCGAGACTCGTAAGGCTAAAAACTGCTTCTATGTTCGAAGCTCGGGTCCCATATGTTTCAGAGCTGTGTTGAATCTATAATGATTAAACATTTTAAGTGTTCAAAATTGTTGAATATTTGGTCGCAAACCTGCCGCTTCTTCGCTCTTTAGGAGTTTTTTTTTTTTTAGAAAGGTAGAGAAACTTTTATTAATATTCAAAGCCAACAATCGCCATAGACGAACAAGATCAAAACCAAAAAAAGAGCCTAGCCTTTCCAATGGTGAAAGAGCCAAAGAGATCAGACCACCATTTAATACCCCCACTCGTCACTCTCTCCTCAAACCAGAAGAAAAATGGCCAAAAGAAGAGATAAAAAAATGAAGATCTGGAGTTGTTGACTGTGAAGATCTGGAAGAAATGAAGATTGAAAGGGCAAGGCCTACAAGTGTCAGGAAAAACTCGCTGAAGTTACTGAGATGGCAGGATATTTAAACTGGTTTTCCGAACCTTCTTGTTGGTGACTTGTGCAGTGATGTTCATGGTGGTTGCATGAAATTTGGAAAATAATTCTTGGTCTTCTTTCTTTCTTTTTTTTGCAACATAATTCTTGGTCTTCTCAATTTTGATCTTTAAAAGATAAAAAAAAGTAATTTATGTTTTTTTGTAGGTAAGAAGAAGAAGAGAACAGAACAGGAAAGAGAAAAGAAAATGAATTATGTTTTTTGTTTTTTTTATCATAATAAAAGAATAAATTATTTGTATTAATAATATAAAATTTATTAAAGTTCTGAATGGGACCCATATTGAACGCAAGCAAAGAGCCATACAAGAGCGCTGATGTGGATTTTCCATGTCAGCAAAAAATAGCCACATAAGCATATAACAGGGGAGATGACAGAACCGTTAGTCACGTGACGGCACGTGACTAACGGCGTTGACGGCAAGGGGAGAATTGGCCTAATTTTGAAAATTAAAGGGGCAATGTGGTACAATTTTTAGTTCAAGGGGCAAACTGTCCTAAATTTACAAAGTTCAGGGGGCAAACGGGCTATTTAACCCCAAAAAAACAGACAATTGATACACATCCCAAAAAGAAGCACCCAGCAGTTTCGGTTCCACATTCAAAAACGCAAAAAAGGTTTTTAAAAAAAGGGGGGGGGGGATTTTCTGGAAAAAAGAGGGAGGAGAGAACCGAGCAAAAAATCCTTCTCTTGGTTTTTGGATTTCAAGCTCATCGATATAAAAAAAACAACTACTCATTCGTTCATCACCCTTATCAGGATCACCACAAAAAAAACCTTCTTCCTTTAACTAGTAGTAAACCAAAAAAAAAAACAAGAAATGAAACCTGAGTAGTAAAAGGGTATCTTTTGTAGCCTCCATCGAGTCCTACGTCTATGGAGTCTTCTTTGCCTCTGTTTTTCGAGTTAAGGGTAGTTTAAAATCATTTTTGGGGTTTCATTTCTTTGGGGTTTCATTTGTAACGAAAAGGGAGCATCTTTGGGTGGTTTCGGGACTAGTTAGGGAGGGGAATCGGAGAGGGTTGTGATCTGTGGCATCAACGGCGGTGTTTGACGGCTTGAGGAAGGAGAAGGTCAAGGCTTTGAGGAAAAAGGAAGAAAGAAGACTCGGTTAGGGTTCATACAAAGCATTCGAGGCCCCTTTCTGTTGAAAGTAAGGCCAGGTCGGAGACAAGAGCGGTGAGAGGAAGCGATAGACGCTGGCGTGAGCCAACCCGCGGTGGAAAATTTCAGCGGCGCGCCGCAGAGGCGAACTCCGTCCACTGAGACAGCGGCGGCGTGTTGAAACTAGGGCTTGGAAGGTAAAGTTTGTTCTAAAAAAATGAAGAGCATGTTGCAATTTATATTTTACACTAAACCTGAATTTCCTTTCCCCTTTTAGACTTTATTTAGTTTTTATTATGATTCTGTGAAAAGATAGTTCTTATTAGATTTTTAGTCTATTAATTTTTGAAATTGCATGCAATTGGGTCCCTGATTTCCGTCTATTAAGTCCCTGAATTGGTTATTGAATGCAATAGGTACCATGATTTTTAATTTTGTGCACATAAAGACCTAAAGTTTGTTCCATGTTCACCTAGGTCCCTCGATTTAGTTCAATTTGGTCCCTGACATATATGAATGATTTAATTTCAGAAAAAAATAATTTTAATTTGTAATAATTTGAGGCTTGGGTCTTTGGATGCGGTTTGGGCCTCCTTATTTCGTTTGGGCTTTGTCTTAGAAAAAATAATTTTAATTTGTAATAATTTGAGGCTTGGGTCTTTGGATGCGGTTTGGGCCTCCTTATTTCGTTTGGGCTTTGTCTTTATCCAAGTGAATTAGTTGTGTGGGCTTGTATATGTATATATGTATGTGTTTAGGCTTGAATACTTGCTTTGGGGCCTTTATAATTGATATAAGTCTATGTTCATCTTGGGGCTTTGTGTATTGTTTTTTTTTAAATTAATATGGTGTAAAGTTGAATTAACTTTTAAATAGATTACATGTGCATCTATGTTTAAATTTTATACTTCTTCATGTTGATTAATTATGCCATGACAAGCAAGTTAATTAAAATGACCTGATGATGGGGTGTATGATTGGGATTTGGACAGTCATTGTCGGTCTCAATTCATCACCTCTAGGCTTGGAACATCTGAACGGGGGTCTTACCAGTATGAGTGGAAGGCACCCGGACAATGTTTCTCGTATAATTAGCCGGTAAAATTTACATTAATTGGAACCCATGCATCACGTGCATTCATGCATATAGAGACTGGAATTAATATAAGTTATTAATATTCAAATCAAAAAATGAAACACCTTGCTTCCAAAAAATCAAAAAGTTGTGTTGGCTTTTATTCTCTTCAAATTCTAAACCCAAGCCAAGAGTCAACTTGTTTTACGGAAGTAAAACAGGCTTTTAACAAAAATCAAGGTTTGATAATTTCATTAAAAAAGAGCAATTTGCCATAAGGAAAATGGGCATACGAAAATTTTATTTATTTTTTTACAAAAAAAAGGGATTTTACAAGATGGGGTTTCAAAATCCTAAACTAAAAATTTGAATAAAAAAAAAAGAAAATATCTCAAAAAAAGAGAGTTTTCAAACTTAAGTGAAACAATAAAATCAAAAAAATCAAAAAATGTCAAAGGAGTGTTTTTTCTAAGGAATTTCGAAATTCAAAAAAAAAGGGCTTATTAACCAAGCTTTGTTTTCAAAAAGGGAAACTCCCACCTCCTTTCAATTTTCAAGAAAGGCTCTCATTTCTACCAAATAAGAGTTATTTTGAATATACAAGAGCCTTGATTCCCTAAACTTTTATGTAAAAAAACCCGTTTGTGCTTGAGTCACCTTGTTTTCAAAATCAAACAAAGATTCATTTTCTTCAAATCCTTTAAAATTTAGGAGCAATTACAACCAATAATAGAAACTCATGGGTAAAATCTAGGTTAGTTCAGTGCCGTCAAAATTAATGGGCGTTGTGGGGGTGCTGATCCTTCCCCACACGTAACAGACTCCCGAATCCTTAGACTCTGGATATATAGACCATTTATTAGGCTAGTGTCACCTTCGCCAAGCTGAGGTCAGTACTGGGCTTAATAATTTGACAGGTGACTAATCACAACTAGGTTAAAAAAAGATTAGTGGCGACTCCAGTTTTTAAGTCGTTTCGACAGAGTCCCCGGACTCGAACGTTACGACACGTTCGCCAATGTAGTCGACTACGCTTCTGTTAGGGATCTGGATCCCATGGAAAGAGCTGCTTTTCAGCTTGCTATAGCCATCCAGGTAACATATTACCCTTCAGTCAGGATTTTCATCGAATCTTCTTCGGTGTGTGTCCGTCTAACATTACGTTCGTCCTACAGAATCTGTTTGTCGCTCGGGCCATTTTGCTGCTCACGAGGAGAACCTCCGCTCCGTGGCACCTATAGTTGCTCGTCTTATTGACGATCGTATGCCCGGCAACAATCCAGGCCAGATCCAGACACTTACGAGGGAGAGGGATGATGCTCGTCGGACCACTACTGAGTTGGAACGGAAGCTGAAAGACGCCAAGAGTAAGAATATGGAGATTGACAAGACTCTTCGTCGGGAGATGGATGATCACAGATCGGCGCTGTAGAGGAAAAGAAGCTGAAGGTATATTACTCGGTTAACTTATCTCTTCCCTCTTCTTTTTTACACTATCTGACGTTCACGTTGTTCCAGATCAAGATTGCTGAGCTGGAGCATGAGAACGCGGGGTGCTATGCTAGCATGGCTTATGAGAAATTCAAGGCTCGGGACTCTGCCTACTTCATGATCAGCAAGTACAAAGGCTTCTCTGACTTTGACGGCATCACGTTCGACGCCGAGGAGGTCCTTGATGACTACCCACCCCCTGAGCTCGTTCCTCCTTTGGTGCTGCCCGAGTTCGGTGGTCCTAGCCAAGTGGCTCAGAAGATTGTCGCTGCTGAGGAAGAGGACGATGCCGAGGACCATTTGCCTCTTGTCGATCGTGTAGCAGCCAGGGATGCCGACCGTCAATCCAGGGGTGGTGCCAGCAAGAGAAGAAGAGAGAAGTGAGAGGGCCTTCAATCCGTCTGTGTCGATTGTGGCTTTCGCTTTAATGCTTTGGAACAATATTTGTTAATATTTTTTATTTGCTTTAATGCGCCGTGTGTGGCGTTCGTCCTGCGGGACTTCAAACAAACTTGGTTGTGTAATATTTTTTATTTGTTTGTTTCCTTTTTTCTGTGTGATGGATTAATAAACTACCCTGAACTTGACGTTCGAAAGGGGGCATTTAGCTAATCTTATTACCCTTCGTGTGATTGGTGTTTGCTTGGATGTTTTACTTCACAGGGAGATTTACAGGTGTGCCAATCTAGGCACTCAATCGTTGAGTGAGTGGCGTCTGCGTGGACGCTCCGCCTCACTGACGGACGAACGGGGGTGCCAATTTAGGCACTCAGCCGTTGAGTGAGTGGTGTCTGCGTGGACGCTCCGCCTAACTGATGGACGAATGGGGGTGCCAATCTAGGCACTCAGCCGTTGAGGGAGCGGCATTTAAGTGGACGCTCCGTCTCATTGATAGGCGAACGGGGGTGCCAATCTAGGCACTCAACCGTTAAGTAGGTGGCATCTGCGTGGACGCTCTGTCAGGTGGATGCTCGGACATTTGTGGAAAATAAGTATGGTGCTTTCATTGATAATAATGCAAGTGTTGTTTAGATTGTTGTTCGTCAAAGTTTCTATTGATAATACTTCTTCAGATGAATCGTGTTCCACGTTCGAGGGATTGGTTTGCCTTTCAGATCCTTCAGCTTGTACGCTCCTCGTCCCAACACTTGGTCAACTTGATAGGGGCCTTCCCAATTTGGGGAGAGTTTTCTTCTCTAGTCCGCTGGCACGCTGGCCTCACAATTATGAAGCACTAGGTCGCCTGTCTGAAACTGTCTTTGACGAACCCTCTTGTTATAGTGGCGGTTAACCTGCATCGATCTATTGGCTTGTCGAAGTTGTGCTGTCAGTCTGACCTCTTCGAGCAAGTCCAATTTGGTCCTATGCTCTTTTTCATTCTGCTCCGGGGAGAAGTGGGAGGTTCTAAAGGTGTTTCCGATCGTCTCAGCTGGTATAACTGTTTATGTGCCGAATGCCAGGTTATAAGGTGTTTCTCCAATACCCGTGTGGCTGGTCATCCGGATACCCCATAGAATGCTCGGGAGAATCTCTGCCCACATTCCCTTAGCATCATCAAGCTTCTTTTTCATGGCCGTTAGGATCTTCCCGTTGATTGCCTCCACTTGTCCGTTCGTCTGAGGGTGTACGACTAAGCTTGCCACTAATGTCACCTTGTTTTTTCTGCAGAAATCTTGTATGTGCTTCGCTTGGAGCTGTATCCCGTTGTCGGAGACTATTACTTGCGGCACACCGAACCTGCAGAGTATGTTCTGCCACAGGAATTTCTCCACAACGAACCTGGTGATGCTGGCAAGGGGCTTCGCTTCCACCCATTTTATGAAGTAGTCGCAGGCGACGATCGCAAATTTCCTTCTGTCGGGTGTCAGTGGAAAGGGTCCGATCAAGTCTAAGCCCCACATTGCAAACGGCCAGGGGGCTGCTATAACGTTCAACTCCTCTGCAGGGGCTCTAGGGATCTTGGCGAACTTTTGGCACCTGTCACATCTTCTGACCAAATCGGCTGAATCATTCCTCATAGTAGGCCAGTAGTAACCCTGTTTCAGTGCCTTCTGGGCGATCGGTCGGCTGCCCGTGTGGTTCCCACAGTTCCCCTGGTGGATGTCATTTAATACTTCCTGGGCTTCGGAGGGGGTGAGGCACCTTAGGAGTGGCATAGTGTAGGATTTCTTATAGAGCACGTCGTCAATTAGGATGTATCTTGACAAACGCCTTTGCCTGGCAGCCATCATTTTAGGGTCGGCTGGCGCACTGGTGCCTCTTAAGTACTCTTCTATTTCGTTTTTCCAGCAGGGCTCATCACTGATCGGCATGACTTGTGACAGATTTGACGAGCGTGCCTTGGCCATATACTCCATAAATACGGTTCCTCTAGTAGCCACGGTGTTCAACGAGGCTAGCTTAGACAAGGCGTCTGCCCTGGTGTTCAGCGCCCTTGGTACTGGTTGGATGGACACCTTAACAAACCTATGCCATAAGTTCTGCACCAACCTGTGGTAGGACGCCAGGTTTGGCTCCTTGCACTCGAACGAGCCTAATACTTGGTTAGCTATCAGCTGAGAGTCTGTATGGCCCTTAAGTTCCCTGATTTGCAGGTGGTCAGTGAGTTCCAGGCCAACTATGAGCGCTTTATACTCGGTTGCATTGTTCGACAAGGGGTATCCGAACGTTAAGCAGTACTGGAATTCTTGCTTATCTAGGGATATCAACAGCACGCCTGCCCCCGCCCTGTTCTGCACAATTGACCCGTCCACGAAAAGTTCCCAGCAACCCTCTAAAGAAGGTGGGAGTGGTGTTTCTGGCACTGACGGGATATGACGACTAAGGCCGCCGATTGTGGCTTCGTCTGGGGTGGTTTGCGGCTGGACAGCTGTTTGTGGCATGCGTTCCTCAGGGAAGGTGCATTCCGCGACAAAATCTGCCAGAGCTTGGGCTTTAATCGTTCGTCGGGGTTGGAACTCGATCCTGAATTCACTCGATTCGACATTCCACTTGAGTAGCCTCCCTGACATGTCGACTTATTGTAGGACGTCGTCAAGGGGTTGGTCTGTGAGGACGACCACCTTATGGGAGTCGAAGTATTGTCGGAGCCTCCTAGACGCTAGCAATAGTGCGAACGCCAGCTTTTCGAGCTTGGAGTAGTTGATCTCCCCCCTTGTAGAATTTTGCTGACATAGTATATGGGCATTTGTCTTCCCTCCATGTCTTTGACGAGCACGGCTACGACTGTCTCATCTGACGCTGCAAGGTACATGTATAGTGTCTCTCCTTCGTTCGACCTAGTCAACAGAGGAGGAGAGCTGAAGTAGAATTTCAGTTGTTCGAACGCCTCCTGACATTCTGGGGTCCAGGTGAATTTGGATCTGGTTCTGAGTAGCCTGAAGAACGGCAAACACTTCTCGGCAGATTTCAAGACGAATCTGTTGAGAGCAGCTACCCGTCCTATTAAACTCTATATCTCTTTGACGGACTCGGGGGGCTTCATGTCCAAAATAGCCTTGACTTTCTCAGGGTTGGCCTCGATTCCCCTGCTGGAGACCATGAAACCCAGGAACTTGCCCGCTTCTACGCCGAACGTGCATTTGGCCGGGTTGAGCTTCATGTGGTATTTTCGCAGGTAGTCGAAGCATTCAGCGAGGTGCCCCAAATGTTCTTCCATGGTCGAGCTCTTGACTAGCATGTCGTCGACGTACACCTCCAAGGACTTCCCAATTAGCTCTTTAAAGACTTTGTTTACAAGCCTCTGGTATGTCGCGTCAGCATTCTTCAGACCGAAAGGCATGACGTAACAATACAGCCAATTCTCAGTAATGAATGACGTCTTCTCGGAATCCCTTGGGTCGATGGGAATCTGGTTATACCCGGAGAAGGCATCCATGAAGCTGAGGAATTTGTTCCCAGATGATGGGTCGATTAGACGATCAATGGAGGGTAGGGGGAAGCTGTCCTTCAGGCATGCTTTGTTGAGGTTGGTGAAGTCCAACACATATCCTCCATTTTCCGTTCGATTTTTTAACCATTACGACGTTCGACACCCACTCCGGGTATTGAACTTCTCTAATGAAGTCTGCCTTGAGCAACTTGTCTACCTACTCTCTGACGACAGCTATCTTTTCTGACGAGAATATTCTCTTCTTCTGCTTGATTGGTCTGAAGAAGGGATCGACATTCAGCTTATGGCTCAAAACTTGGGGGTCAATCCCAGGCATCTCAGCAGGAGTCCAAGCAAAAATGTCGGCATTATCTTGTAAAAACTCTGTTATGTCCAGTTGTTCGTCGGGTCCCAGCATGGAGCTGATTTGAGTTGTGCCGTCCGGTATATCGATTCGTAGCACGATATTCATGGGCTTATCGACAGGCTCTGGTTTGGCTATTTTTGTCTCATCCCTGGTGTCTAAGCTGTTCACGATGGGTCCTTCGTTCGCATACCCTGAAGACCCCCCTTTCTCCCAGATGGTCTCGGGTCTGGACCCTTTCTCTATTGTCACACTTGTTTCCTCTGAGGCGATCAGTGTCAGAGTGCAAACTTCCATGTCCGTCACGTCGGATGAGCGGTGCGATCTGGAGGGATGTGACATGGCATCTTCTCGCTATTGACAAGTTTGAGGGCATGTATCCTGCGGCTGAGGGGGTGGGGAATTTCACGGTAAGGCAGTACACAGCATCAACCATCTTCACCTTCTTCATTAGGGGTCGTCCTATCAAGTCATTGTAGCTGGATGGGAGATCCACGACTACGAATGTATGCATGAAGTTCAGTACGTGCTCTTCGTCCCCTATGTCCCCTATGCAGATCGACAGGTAAGCAGTCCCCTTGGTTGGTATGGGTGTCAGATTGAAACCGTAAATGCGTTCTGACGGTTCCAGATACTCGTCTGAGAGCCCATACTGCTTGTATGCGTCATACATGATGATGTTTGCCGCACTTCCGCTGTCTATGAGTATTCTGTTATTGTGAAGTTGTTGATCATTGTCGTGACGACGATTGGATCGTTGCCGTCATTGGTCTCTAGATCTTCATTACTGTTAAATATTATTGCTCACTTTGGTTCTACGTTCGTCGGTGCTGGCGGCTGCAGGCCTAGGGACATTACTTCCCTTATGTGGTTCTTCATCTTGTTGCCTGAGGACGCCCACTTTTTGGTAGCCCCAATGATAGTCAAGACGTGTCCCCTCGGCTCTGGGCGCTTCTGGGGATCCTTTGGGTATTCTATTTGGTTATTGCAGTCCGGGCTAGACATTCTTCTCTAGCTTCTCGTCTGGGTAGAGGGGCGTCATTACTTACGTAACTCTTGAGGTACCCCTGACGAACGAGTCCCTCTAACATGTCCCTCAGATGGGAGCATTCTTCAGTACTATGCCCATAGGTTTGGTGGAAGTCACACTGCTTTCCTAATTGCTTTTGTCTCTGAGACGATTTGGAAGAAAAAGGCCATTTGACCTTATCAGCGTCTCTGCTCTGTGACACAGCATGCGATATCGTTGTCTTGGTGTCTGTCAGAGGCATGTAATTGTTGTACTAGGGATGCCTCTGTCTGTCGTCATAGGGCTTGGGGCCCTCCTGTCTCGATTTCTCTGTGGGGAGTACCTGTTCCCTCTGGGGGCTTCTACGGACGTTCGTCGGTACTGCTGGCTGGTGGGAGGTCCCAGCTTGGGTAGATTCGAGGCGATGACCGTCTCTGTAGGCCATGCATATATCGGTTTCATCATACACTTCTGCTCGATCATAGTAGTCCTTCAGTGTTTTGGGTGGCCTCTCCCCCAGCAAGTATCGGAGTTCTCTGTGTAGCATACCGTCCAGGAAAATCTCTATAGCGTCCCTATCACTCAGGTCGCCTACCTGGATGTGGGTCTTGCTGAATCTTTTGACATAGGCCGAGAGGCGTTCCCTTGTTTGCTGCCTGATGGTTCTGAGGAACCTGATCGTCTTGTCTTTCAGGACTCTACTGTTGAATCCACCCTCAAATTGCACAGCAAGCTGATCGAAGTTCGATATGCAGTCATTCTCCAACCGGTAAAACCATCTTTGAGCTGCCCCATCGAGAGTGATAGGGAACATCCTGCACATCACGGCGTCGAATGCTCGTTGAACTGACATCACTTCCCTGTAGTGATTCAGGTGCTATTTAGGGTCCCCTATGCCGTCGTACTTCTGTTTTGACGATTTGATGGACGAAGGGATCTCCACCTGCCTGATCACCAACGAGAAAGGCGACGGCTCCTTGAGTATCGACTCCAAGGGCATAAGAACGTCTCCCTTTTCTTCCATCAGTTGCTTGACTATGCCCCTCAACCGCATTAGCTATTCGTCGCGGGGGTCGACGACCGTGACTTTGGACTTTTCTCTTTCTCTATGGGTTGGACGGGAGGAATGTGTTTTTTGTTTGACTGATCTTTCTGTATGACGATCGGCCTCCCCATCCCTTCTGCATTTGGATTTCCTCCCTTCACCTCGACTCTCTCGGGCGTGAACTACACTTTCAGCAACCCTCTCGTTCTGTTTCACGACTTCCACTACTAAGCGAAGTCTTTCGACGTCCTTGGCCAGCGGTTGATTAGCGCGATCATGCCTGGTCTGTTGGTCATCATGCCCCCTCCTGACCGACTGCTCTTGCAAGCCTACTTCGAGCTGTTCCACCCACTCGTTAGCCTTTCGTGCCATGTTTGCTACCTCAACGGTCTGTCGTTCGGCTCTTTGCACGTCTGCCTGGAGCTGGGCGATGAGATCACGATCATCTATCTGGGGGTTCACTTGGGGGGTTGCACTGTCCTCGCAGGCTCCTGCCCCCCAAGTGTCCTGCCCCAGGACGGTACAGTTGTGTCCCCTAGGCTCCTAGACGTTTCCGCTTGGTTGTCTGCCAAGGGTGCCTCCGTGGGAACGATCACTGGTAGGGCGATGAACGTTCCCGTCGCGGGATCGAATCGGAATAGCAATTCCGTGGCACGGGTTGAAATTGTCCGCGACTGACGCGGTGTTTCGTTAAGATCTGCGATCGGGTGGGGGTGGATCCCTAAAAGGGTCGGCCTATCTGCTCCCAACGTGGGGGGTTTGGTTGTTCGACGTGGCTCGGGTTTGCCTGGCATCGGGAGTTTCCGGGTAAACGTCCTGACCGCTACCCCCGTTTGCAGATCGATGTGATTCTTCCCTTTGCGTGACGTCTCTCCCCCCAGTGGGGAGTCGTTCAGCATTGTTTTGAACGGAGTTGACATTGCTTAGCTTGTGGAGTGAGAGTCTGGATTTTGTTCAGGGTCCCCGCAGTCGGCGCCAAATTGTTGAGGGCAAAATACTAAACAATGACAATCGGCGAAGACCGTCGTCTTGAGCCTCTGAGACCTTGAGCTTGACGACCTGCACAGGGTAGAAAGCCTCGGGGTGCGGGGATGGAATCCCGCGTTAGCACTCCGACGGTCAAGTCAGTGTCGAGTTCTTGAGTTAGAGAGGATTCTTAGAGTTCAAAGTCTAGAGTTTTTGGAATAGATGCAATAAATGAGGGGTTATCCTTTATATAGGCATTGGGGTGCCAGATGACATATGGTACAGACATTGTACAAATAAGTGCATCTTACCCGGATCGGATCCGGATTGTAGGGTTACCACGTCGAGTGCTTGTAAAGCTGACGTTCATCAGATTGTCTAGACAAGTATTATACGGATGATACTAACAAGTATATATATAATACAAAATATTTTGAGGCCAACTTTATTTATATTGAAATAATCTCACTGCAAAACTTTGCAATTGTTGCCCATTTACATCTTATACCAGGTTTAGCTATCTTCTTTGTTTCTGATACTCCATCTAGTTTGTTTTTAACAAGAATGTTTACCTATTTTACTACAAAATTGTCATGCAATATTTCATTTTTTTCCACTTAACCTTTTAGAGCAAACGCTTTTTAAGAATTTATAGACTTTGTTTAAATGCTACACTCTGGGAAGTCCTTGAAAATATCTTAACAATTTTGTTTTTTTTTTTAAGGCTGTTTTGATAATTTTGAGTTGTTGTAAAGCTTTATGTCTTCTCTTTCTGTTATGAACATGGAAAGATATTTCTGCATTATTTAAGTAAAGACTTTTCTTAAATGTGTGTAGAATTTTATAGTACATTATAGGCCAAAAACATATAACTGGCCATGACCGACCGAGCCGACGTAGGTCGGTGACATGCGGTTCTAATGATAAGTCGGTTGGTGATCGGTTGTACAATTCTGATGGTTGGTTATGGTCGATTTTGCAAATTTATTAACCGAACCAATCAAAACATATTGATGCTCTCCCTTAACATTCTCAAATCTAAAAGGAAATAAATAAAACTTAAATATGTTTTTCGATTCCAATGATCAATCAGTTGACGATCGGTTGCACAATTCTCATGGTCAATTTTATTATCAACCGAACCAATCGAAATCGACTAATGCTCTCCCTTACCATTCTCAAATCTAAGAGGAAAATAAAATTAAAATATGTTTGTAAAACATAATAAGAGTAATTATAGTTCATGATTTTTTGAATATCATAATAATATATAATGAAATACGTATGTACTTAGTTTTTATTTCTTGAAACACGTATGTACTTAGTTTTTGTTTCTCTTTTTTAAGGAAACCAAACTAATATTATAATCTGAGTTGTTAGTTCAACTGGTAGCTGTACCCGTACCTGGACCATGAGGTCATGGTTCAAGTTTCATTGCACGTAAAGTGTGTGTAAAGTATGTGTGGGTTTTGTCCCAATTTATATGGGCTTTGTGCCCTTTTAAGGAGACTTCCAATTATTTTATTCCATAGAATAAATATTGGGTGAGTCATTAATTAATACTACCTTGCAAATTCTTAACCTTTTATTACAAGGAAAATGGTTTATTAATTGGCAGATGTTCAAATTTATCTTATAGTATAAATTATAAATACAAACACTTGGACGCTATAGCTCTTTCCATTTTGTTGCAACTGCAGATCTCCTCAAATTGAAAAATCTCTCAATGGAGACAGGAGGCATGATTGACGAAGCAAGCAACATGAAGGTGATATTGAAAAACTATGTATCAGTTTCTCCTCAAGAGACAGACATGCACTTGACAGCAGGAACCATCAAACTCAAAGCTCCGACAGGCTCCAATACCCTTGTCGTCAAGAACCTTTTTCTCTCTTGTGATCCCTACATGCTTTTCAAAATGATGAAGCTTGAATCACATTATACCCAGTCTTACACACCCGGTTCGGTTAGTTCATCTTCTTTTTTCTTTCTCCTTTCAAATTCATTCATTTGATCCATCAACTCTCTACAATATTTATCTGTTTGAATTTTCTTCCATCACCTTATGATTGTTATTTTAGATGGTTTTAGGGTTGTTTCTTGATTATAATAAATATTTTCCTAAATGAATTTTCTTGCTTTTAGTTTGTTGTTTGATTAGGATTTTTCAATCAATTACCAATTAGATTAATTCATCATTCAATTGGTAGAGATTAAGCCCATAAACTTCTCTGACCTTTTCCTTAATCCGTGATGGTGGTACCCCAAAGACTTCTCCTTTCTATATATGGAATTTGGTTAATAGACTAAGCAGTCCCATTCCCATTGTTTTTTCTTTTCAAATAGGTTTTATTCATGATTAACAAGTGTTATATGTTACTATGTTTCTGGCAACTTTCTAAAAAAAATAATGAAATTGTTTTACTTTGCTTTTCCCACATAGTAGGACAGATAAGATTAGTTTCTAGATAAATAAATGCAGGGGAAAAAAAAGCTTGTAAAATTTTCACATTTTCCAAACAGTTCAACTACCATTCATACACATAGAAAACACCTTTGTCATTCGCTCTGTTCTCTTTGAGAGAGAGAGAGGAAACAACATTAAGATGATACTGAAAAATTATAATAATGTGTGAGATTTTCCAAAAGAAACAATCATGGAAATTGGTCATTGGTTTCTAAAAAAGCTTAAGGAAACACAAGGCTTTAATTAAATCGTTGTGGAGAATCTCTATCGATCTGTCGTGTGAATTGTCAATACCATCACAACAAGAATGAAGGAAATCGAAGGACATTACAATTGTAAATTAATGGACTATTTACTAGAATAGCACATTTTCAACTGATTATTAATTATACATTTTTTTGTTTAAAAATTTTTTTTTTTTTTAAAAAAGAGGAGCAGTGCATAAGGTTATATATTCCATCTCTAATGTCAAAGCAAGTGGTCAATTTCTTTGGAGATTTACGGGCTCGTTCTGTGTGGAGCTTTTAGGACTTATAAATACCGATATGGGTTTATGAAAAATACTTGAACCTATGTGCCTTCCACCATATGTCTAAGGAGCGCCTTTACCAATGGGCAATTTTGATTATTTTACAGGTGCATTCGTCTTTAGGGTCAAATTAATTGAAAGTTGAAAATTGGTGCAGCCTATAACAGGATATGGGGTGGCGAAAGTTCTGGATTCTGCACACCCAGACTTCGAAAAGGATGATCTGGTTTGGGGAATAACTGGTTGGGAAGAGTATAGTGTGATTACAGAGACTAATCACCTATTTAAAATTCAACACACGGATGTGCCTCTTTCTTACTATGCTGGAATTCTTGGTGAGTATATATATATACTTAGTCATGTATCTTATGGCAATATATTATATATACAAGGAAATTTGCTTAACTAACTCTTGTTTACACATACATACATATATATATTTGGCAGGAATGCCCGGAATGACTGCTTATGTTGGTTTCTACGAGCTTTGTTGTCCAAAGAAAGGAGAAAATGTGTTTGTTTCAGCAGCATCGGGTGCAGTTGGTCAGCTCGTGGGACAATTCGCCAAACTAGAAGGTTGCTATGTGGTTGGAAGTGCTGGTAGTAACGAGAAGGTATATATACCTATACTTATATATTCAATTAATCTCTTATTACTGTTACACTATAAACTAATTAGTATGTTGCTCCAATCTAATATTGAAGGTTGACCTATTGAAGAATAAATTTGGATTTGACGAGGCATTCAACTATAAAGAAGAGCCAGACTTCAGTGCAACATTGAAAAGGTTAGCATGATCATATTCATATTCAAAAATTTGGATTTGAATCTGATGATCATATTTATATATATATATATATAAAATTTTGTTGGGGTGCAATTGCAGGTTGTTCCCTCAAGGCATCGACATTTACTTCGACAACGTGGGTGGAAAGATGTTGGATGCTGTTCTACTGAACATGAGAGTCCATGGTCGGATTGCTCTGTGTGGGATGATATCTCAATACAACCTTGAGCAGCCGGAAGGCCTCCGCAATTTGACCACCATCGTTTCCAAACAAGTTCGAATGCAAGGATACCTTGTCTTTGATTACTATCACCTCTACCCAAACTATCTCCAAATGATTTTGCCTAAGATTAGACAAACCCAAGTGCTCTACGTCGAGGATATCGCCGATGGCCTCGAAAATGCTGCCGCCGCCCTTGTCGGCATCTTTAGTGGCCGGAATATTGGCAAGCAGGTGGTTGCCGTTGATTGCTTGTGATGATCCGCTCAAATATTACTATGGATGGATGGAAATGGCTCATGACTAGGCTATTGTTCAATACCATTTAATAATTAGCTGGATCCATCGCTATTATCAATGGACTTGGATACCATGTAGACACCCTTTTTTTTTCTTTTTTCTTTGTTAAATCCCCCTCAAATAATTTCCATATATCCAATTTAATAATATTATTAAGGCCATTTGGAAGTTAACAATTAGCCTTCAAGTTAGGAAAATGGGGAAAAAATTATACCAATAGAGTTTTGCTTTCTTTATTGGAAATAAAGGTATATTTTCTTTAGTGTCCAATATGTCTCAAATATAAAAATGAAAAGGAAAATAGGGAAATAAAACCAAAAGAAATCATGTCATAATATAATTGGGTAAAAGTACCCGCTATGTCCATGTTGGTCCATGCACTATTAGGCAATGTGCAAATAAGTCTCTCTACTAATTTTCGGTTGATACGAGTCGCTTAGGGGTCGTTTTGCATCGTTTTCGTTTTTCTATTTTTTATTTTTGTTTCGTTTTCGTTTTATTTTTGTTACGTTGTCAATTTTTGAAAACAAAAACATGTTTGGATATATACAATTTTGTTGCATGTTTTTAAATAAAAAAAAGTCAAAAAATTGGTGAAAAAGCATTTCTGTTACTGTTCATCAATGTGTTTTTGTGTTTTGAAAGTGTTTTGGAAAAACATGAAAACACAAAATTCTTGCTTCCACTTTTTTCCAAAACACTGATTCTGTTTCCAAAATTTTGAAAACAGAAACAGTTAACCAAACATGTTTTCACTGTTCTGTTCCCAAAAACAGAAAATTGGCAACAGAAAACAGAAAACAAAAACAATGCCAAACACACCCTTAACATTCAAAAGTTGTTTTCAAAAGTTGTTTAAAACATATAAATAATGGGTAATTATTTGATACACCGATGATATAAATTTTTGACTCCACAAGCAGGTTATGAAATTATCACATGTCCAATTTTGAATTAAAATTTTAAATATTTCAATCTAGTTCCTAAAAGACACATATCACCCTTTAGGACCCGTTTGTGTAGTCTGTTAAACTCCACTCCACTGACGGTGAATTGTATAATTTCCCATAAATAATTCAGAAACAATTTTCACACAAATAACTGGAAACAAGTCATAAAACAAAATTTTTTGCAAAAAGACGACTAGGTACAGGAAAATTTTGCCAAATTACAGGGAACTTAAAAATTTCTTTATATTGGAAAAGAATACCCACGCAGATATTTGGAGTCCACACCTGACTCTCGCACCAATGCTACACGGCCGGTTCGTGCTACCTATGTACATAGGATATAAAAATAACAAAATTCAGATTCTTTTTGCAATAAATGTTAATTACTAGATAAGTAGAACCTTCGCTAACCTACCGGTTTATTTTGTCTTTCCAAGGTATATACGATTATGTTAATATTTCTCTAAATAAGGCAATTTGTTTTTTTCCTATGATAATAAAATGTTATATGTACACAAACTAATTCATTAATATTTATAATGTACATCAATTTAATTTTATAAACTTCAAAAACCACATAAGTTTATTATTATAGCTAGCATGATGCAATGCTTAATTTCTTATAAATGTTAAAATTAATTGGATGAATATCGATGGACATGATATAATTAATGAAAAGAGGAAAAACTACATGTAATTAAATGGATTTACTACTAACTTTTTAAGATACATGATTTTTTTAATAAAATTCACAAATTATTAGAAGATGACACATGGCATACGTCCTATGCTTTCTTTAGGGACAGAAATAATAGTATGTTTAAGAAATGGAACACAATATAATAGTTGCTGCTAAGAAGGTTTGTGGAATGAGAAACGAACCTCGCAAATGCCATAGGGCTCCAATAATCTTTGTAGTGCAACCATCTTGTCTATATCTCCTGTCAGCTGGAACAAGCATTGAAATCATATTTAAGAGAATCAGCACTCAGAAAGAACTACTAGATGCAAAATTGATCGCCTGCCAAGCGAACATCAAGACTTAACAGTTCACATGAAACAAATCCAACAGCATTGAACCTGTATAAGCTGGTCATAATTCACGTCATTATACTATATATATTGTAGGGAAATTGTTTGGCTAGAATGCCCCAAGGTAGAGGAGATATAGATGCCTTGGTAAGGAGCATTCTAGGTCACATGCTCATATGTCTTATACTATGTTTTGCTATAATTTTATTTTAACAATTTCTGATATCTGTTCAGATTTCAGAAGTTTGAATCCTCTGCTGCAAGTTGCCATCAAAGTTTACTCCCTTCCTCTTGTATTGTATCACTTTTTAAGTGAGCGAAGAATAAATTCCTTACGTCAGTGATTTAGAGAGTTGCTAATTGACTAGTTACATTTTAACTTACTAAGACATGACATATCCCTTCGAGACCTTATGACTGCTTAATGTGCTTAACCTCAAAAGGCAAACAGGTCCAGAGACCCAAAAATTTTCTTGATAATTATTTTGGCAGCCACTTGTCATTATATTCATCTTGCACTGTTAAGAAGCTATATACTACTAAGTAATTAAAGGCTAGAAAATAAATACTTAAGATATAGCATCATATGCAAACACAAGTCTCAGAAGGGATATTTACCTCAAGAGTGATTGTGTGGTCAGAAACATCGACAGCCTTGGCTCTAAATATGTTGGCAATGTCAAGGACATCTCGTCGAGCAGCAGCATTCACGGCAATCTTTATCAACATCAATTCTCGTTCAGCAAATGGCAAGTGGGTAAGATCCCGTACCTACGAATTTAACAACTGTCAGCCGTTGGTTCACTTGAGATATCATAAGAAAGTAACCATATTCATAAGCCTGGAAAAGAGGATCCTTCAAAAACTTGTTAAGCTTCCTAATCATTTGCATTAGTTAGCCAACCAAAAATTTCATGAACCTGCGTTTGTTTGGTTGGAGGTGTGGAGGGGTGTGGAGGGGTGGGCTTTTGTTTGGTTGGAGGGGTGAGCCTTTGGAAGGGGTTTGGAAGAGCCATTAAAACTCCTCCAAACCCCTTATATTGCACTCCTCCAAATTGGGGGATTTTGGAGGGGTGGATGTTGGCTAATTATTTATTGGTCAAAACTACCCCCATATCATAAATGTAAATCCCAAAATTGACCTTATCAAATAAAACCCTATCTACTCCATCCTCCATATTATTAAGATGAAATTTATATTTCAATTATAAATTATCATGAAGTTTATTTTTAGATATATTAAATTAGAAAGCACATTCCATGCATCAAAATAATATATTTTTTAAAATACATTAATTATTTATTTTAGTATAAATTATTTTATAATGATAAAAATAATTATATGCTGAATATAATTATTATACACCTTCACAATGTAGAAATATAATTATTATTTTCTTTTGCATTAGAAATAATCAAATGTATAAATAAAATATGCAAAAAAACTCCTAACCCCTCCTCCCAACCAAACACAAAACATGAGAACACCCCTCCTTACCCCTCCTTACCCTTCATTGAACCAAACATATAATATTTAAAACTACTCCACCCTCCTCCCCCTCCCTACTCCCCCCCACCCCACTCCTCCCCACCCCCCCTTGAACCAAACAAAGGCTTAATGTCTACCTCCACGATATCTACTTGTGATCCTTACCGTAAGCGGTTTCTCTCTATTGATGCAGAATGCAAGTTCTAACTGAGGGGAACAAAATTTCAAACTTTGAAAAGTTTCATTCTTAAGCTATTTTCCATATAATATTCTCACCTCATGCAGATCCACTAGCTTATAGAGTTGCTGCACCAACTTGCTAATTGATTCATCTGTACCTGGCACCACTGTTGTAATGCGGGAGAGCCCCTCAGTTTCTGCATGTCCAACAGCCAAACTCTGATGACAGAAAAGGCAATTCAGCAGATGAGAAATTTTAAAAGGAGAAGAGGGGGAGAGAGAATAATAAAGATAAACTTACCTGAATATTGTAGCCTCTTCGAGCAAAAACACCCGTAACAATGTTGAGAACTCCGGGAGAGTCATTTACAAGCATGGATAAAGTGTGAGATTGAAGTCCACTTGTCTGAAAAATATTTGCACTAGTGTTATCTTTTTCATACTAAAACAAGCTAGCCTACCGCAATGTATTTCCAGACAAGGAACAAAATTGTGACATGTGAAGAAAAGCTGCTCAGCAACAATAAGCTGGGACTTCGAAAGTTAAACTGAAATTCTCAATTTACATACAATTATATCAGGTTATCTTTTTAACTGAATACAAAAAGCCTTAAAGATCTAAGAGCATCTTTTCTTGTTTTATAAGATTAGCATTGTGCCACTTTTTTCACAATAGTGCCCATTGGAACATAGAACGCAAGCATGATTAAAGCAAGTCAAAACTGATGCACAACCAAAATCAAAGACACACTGCACCTTTCTCACTAGTCATAAATCTGGCCGCTTGCACATGTATATTTTATTGTCATCAGAACTTAAAGAGCATGATACCGTGTGGGTGTGTGTCATAGTCATAGAGAAGAAAGAGAAGAGATTCGACCAGCAATAAGCATTCTTACATCATCTGCATTGAGAACACCCCAATGAGCATCAAGAACTTGGTTCATCGTAAAAACATCAGATGACTCCACTGGGTAAACATCACCCTGCATGAGACAATAACACATAAACTATAGATTTTGAAGCAGAAATTAAGCACTTTGCATGTTCAATATCAATCACTAATAATAGATTAAAACCTAGGAACCTGGCTATTGTGCATCAAGTCCTAACATGTTAGTCAACAAGGGCTGATAAAAACCCCATGAGGTAATGTTCAGAAATAAAAATATTGTAAAAATGGGCATCCTGAGATTTTTACAGCATGATAGAGCATGGAACAACATATAAATTATTTTAGCATAGTTGTCAACCCAGAAGCAAAAGGAAAAGAGTTGCGTACAATTGTAGGCATGTAGTATGAATGCCTGAAAAAAATAAGTAAATGCTATAAAGTTTCTTTATACCCCGTAACTTGGGCACAAACTGTTTTCGTTATTCATCTTGCCTGTTATGCAGGACAGAAACGTAGATGTCCATAACCTACTAGTACTCTGGCCTAGTTTACTAAGATATATCATATAGAATAAAGATACATTAATTATTACTTCATGTTAACCCATGAATTAAAGAAAAACAAATTTAGGATTATATAATACATAACTAACTAGATGCTATAACAGACTTAAGAATAAACAAGGATAGCACCATCTACAGTAATCCTATCATATATGGTGCAATCTAAAAGCCCTAATTTATTTATAACCTTAAAACTTGCAGTCGCAAAAGCATGACGGATAAACACAATTAGTATTCTAACCATAGATACAGCAGTTCCCATATATAGTGAAATCAGAAAACAAACTTTGCAAGGGAAAACCACACTAAAAGCTGAGAGAAATGCTTACCCCTCCAGGAATATCAGCCTCATTAATTATTGATCTATCTCTGGCGCCTGCAAGAGTGCTAACAGGTACTATTTCTTGAAGATCTGGATATGAAGCTGCTGAAAACCGCCAAAATGGAGCAGATTCACCCATCTTTTCCCTTCTCAGGGCAATCTACTAGGGGAAAAAACCCATATATACACATAAATACCTTCAAATAACAAATGAAGGTGACTGGTAGAAGAATATAGGAAGTATTAAAACACACCACCAGTTACATACTAGTTTAGATTGGGAAAATGGCATCTTATCTTATGTATAAAATCTCTCATCAGACAAGATCCTGCTAACAATAAGAAAATATTCATCAAGTAAAAAGCTCATTACCTTTCCTGTTCTAGCAATTTCTTTGATCCCAAACTTGCTTAAATTTCTTTGCACAGCAACCATCTTCCCAGGATCTCCTGTTACCTGGATTAGACACATGATAAAAAAAAATTGTGAGCTGTGATATAAAATTAAGGAACACAATCAAATCCCTCCAATCCCCTTTTTACCATTCTCTACCACCTCCTCCAGAAGAAGAAAGGAAAGGGGGAAAAGTTTTATAAAAAGGGCAGTGCTCTAGCATAAGGTCCCTTAAATATGCCCAAGGATTGGCCTCAGAACATAAGGGAACAGACTGGGAACAACCTCAGAACAAAGAGTTCTACTTAGTAGAAACAGACATTGTTATTCTCTAAATGTAAGCACCAATGCAAAAAGAAATGTAAGGTGGGCTTATTTCACTAGTTTCCAACAATAATATGGTAGAATAATTTAGTCAATATTACTTTCTAAAAAGTCGCTACTAAGAATTGTTTCATACTCAGTCAACATGCATTCCCACAGAAACACATCTGTAGGCAAGTGCCTAAAAACTGTGAAGCAACAAGAGGATAATCTAGTCACTCTCACAATAATATAATCTCTCCCATAACAACCAAAGTAAGCTTTTCAATACATCTCAGGTACCTGATGGATATTTGGGCTTTTTAGCACCAATAGGGGAAGCAAGGAAAAGGAAGGGGATGTACAAGTTTATGTCTGCCGTTCATTACCTCAATTGTGAGCGAATGTTCTGAGATATCCACAATCTTTGCCCTGAAGATGTCCACTAACCACTTGATCTGATAAGCAAGAAAAGTTTGGCCAATCAAAGCTGAATAAAATGACAATAAACAGAGTTTAGAGGACCTCTTAACATTCTACAAAACTATATAAGGATCTACCTCTGCTCCAAACTTTGGATCTGCATTCACTTTAATTAGCATTAGCTCACGTTCGACCTGGGGCTCATTTGAAAGATCTTCAACCTGTTTATTAGATTAAAAGAAGTAAGTTGAGAAATAGGAATGTTGAGCATATCTAATTTGGGCCCAAAGCCCACTAGCCTACTAAGGCCCAAGCCTCTAAGGTATAAAATAGCCAAGGTATGGCCATTCTCTCATTTTGTTCCACTATGTGACATTACACACCTAAAGCATTGTAACTACTCTCCAATGCTCCAAAGAGGGACTCTACTGACTTACCGTCAGAGAGGGTCCCCTCCGGCCACCCAAGGGACCCCTTTCCTCATGGTTTGCTCTCTTGCAGGCCACTCGGAGCTCGATGTTGGGCCTCGACATTATTGGGCATCAACAAGGAATATAAAAGAATAAACTTCAAAAGCTTGTAAAGAAAGGGGAAAATGGCAGACAGAACAAATCATTAAAAACTTTATTGGAAATAGTAATGTCTTCGTAAGAACAAAGCGTATGCCTTAGTAATCATGCTATTTCTACTTTCTTAAGGGTATTCTAATGGACAATCTTGAAATTAGATATTTCCATTTTCCAGTTCTAAATCTTTTTCCAAGCAACAGTAACCTTAACCAGCCATAGATACCAGAACAAGAGTGAAATTAATGAATGAATATGAAAGTTCAGAGTAGAATAAACGACTGTCACCTGTCTATCTCTAGAAGATAATAACATGGCTAATAGTGCGGAACACAACCACTTATATAAGGAAAGAGTTGAGGTAGTATTTTACCCTCCAAACATTGACAAGCTTTTGTAACTGCTCTACGACTTGCTGAAGCACTCTTTCAGTACCAGAGACAACTATGGTGAAGAGTGCCTTATCTTTGTTCAGACCAACTGCAAGGGACTCAATATTGTAACCTCTCCTTGCAAAAACTCCGGCAATCCTATTAATCATTCCACTCTCATCGCCAACAAACACTGAGATCGTGTGTCGCCTCACCCTTGATTCATCAGAAAAGGCAATAGAAAGACATAAGTAAGCACTATGGTAAAATAAAAATTATAAAAAATAAAAAGGAGCAAAACAGACTAACACAACATGACTCCTAGAAGAATATAATGCCTAAAATGAAATGATACCCAACAGCAATTTAGTCCAGAAATGGAATGTCAAAATTAAAGTGTTCATAATCATTCATGAAACAAAATTATAACTCTTAAAGAATCAGAACCTAAAAATCCAATATACTTAAAACGTCAATACAGGATTTGCAAAAGCCACCATCAATAAGCTGTACAAATTTATATATATATATATAATAAATCAAGAAAGATTGGAATCAGAAAAACACACTTTGATCGACTAGTAGTAGAAGGAACAGGGCCGTTGACGGTGAAGCTGTTATTAGAGATCTTTTCATCGACACTCCTTGCAGAAAAGAGCAGTTTCTTGGGAACATGGCTGCTGGGCCTTCCTATCTTCGCTGGGAAACAAATGGGTTTCCAAGCAGAGTCAGAGTCAGCCTTAGAGCAGTACACTGGTAGGTGAAGTGTGGAAAGAGCCGCCATTAGAGCAAACAAAGCAGGAGAAAGATACGAAAATTAGAAACTGTGAAAAAGGAGCAAAGATAAAATCAAAATTAACAAAAAAAAAAATTCCAACGGTCCGTCCATACGCAGCGCAGAATGAAAGGAAAAAGTAGAGTTGGCCCATTACATAGGTGGACCGGGTCTCGATCTAACGAGCGAGTGATCAAGCTTGGCTTGTTTTCTCAACAATGGAAATAATATTACACAAATAGTGTGGTCTGTGCTTGTGTTATAGTTATCTTCTTATTAAGGCTATATTTTTTTGTAGTTGTTTAAGTCTAGTAAGAAGATATTACATTGATTATAAATTAATCAGTTAGGAGAAACTCATACATCGAAACAAATAATTCGCATATATAAAGCAAAACACATGACCTCTCTTTCATTTCAAGAGTGCATTATCTAAATTCTACTCTATCTCTAAGTAATTCATCAAAATAAAGCTAATATTATACCCCTCCATCTCTAAATAATTTATCAAAATAAAGCTAATATTAATTGTTGCTTGAAATGTATGTTGATTATCTAAAAAAACATAGTACGCTGCGGGTCATTTTTTAATCTTGATTGCAATTGTTAAATTAATGAACTCGGGTAGGCGGACGAATTTGGCTTCTGCATAAAGAAGGCCTAATTTTTTGTATTCAAGGAGCATGTATAATTATCGTAGCAAAATTGAATTAGTTGAGAGCATTTGCAGGAGCATATGTAATTTACACAATGCATCACAAAATGATTGTACTTAGTATTGGTTAACTGTGCTTTTGGAAATGTGGAAATATACTAAACATAAGCAACTAATAAAAACCTCAATAAAAAGGAAGCCGAATGATAAATAAAAAAAAACTTTTTGTAAAATAAAAGATGAATAAGGAATTTTTAATTTAAGTATCAAATAATATAATCAACAAATAAATCCAGATTTACCTCAAAATGTTGCGGTGAGAAGTGAAAGCTCCCCAAAGGCGCTACTAAATTAAATGAAAGGATCTTATCAACAACCACCTGTAAATTTTAGGAAACAAAATGGAGTCCATGTGAAACCAATTCAGAGAAATGTTAGGGAAGAAGAAACCCACCCAAATAGAAATGAAGACGAAAGGAAAATAGAGCTGGAATGTCATTAGTTTACCCATGAATCAACCATTATTGCGGTTACATTTATAGCACCAATCCTTTGGAATTCCGGCAGAGGAGTTGAACCGTTAAATCCTAATATCCACACACAATTAATATGTAATTAAAACATACTTAATCATAAATATTAAAATAGTAAATTACAAAAAGGGATAGTAGGAAAAGTAAGGGAGGTAATTCATTGAGGGCCTTTTTAGTCGGTTAGTAAGAAGATATTGCATTGGCTGTAAGGTAATAGTTAGGAGAAACTCATACATCGAAACAAATAATTCACATATATAAAGCAAAACAGATGATCTCTTTTTCATTCTAAAAGTGTATTACCTAAATTCTACTCCATCTCTAGGTAATTCATTAAAATAAAGCTAATATTCTACTCCTCCATCTCTAAATATAAATTAAATGGAAGGATCTTATCAACGTCCACCTGAAAATTTTAGGAAACAGAATGAAGTCCATGTGAAACCAATTCAGAGAGATGTTAGGGAAGAAGAAACCCACCCAAATAAAAATGAAGACGAAAGGAAAACAGAATTGGAATGTCAATAGTTTACCCATGAATCAACCATTATTGCAGATACATTTATAGCACCAATCCTTTGGAATTTCGGCAGAGGAGTTGAACCGGTAAATCCTAATATACACACACAATTAATATGTAATTAAAACACACTTATCATAAATATGAAAATAGTAAATTACAAAAAAAGGGTATCAGGAAAAGTAAGGGAGGAAATTCATCGAAGGCCTTTTTAGTCACCCGAAAAGTGAGAAAAGACAAAAAAAAGCCAAAAGGAGGCATCACATTAATCCTCAATTTGGCCTTTAAGTAATTTCCATAGCCACTAAAAATAATATATAGTATATATATATATTATGTTTGGTTCGCATGAATTGGAATTCATTTACAGTTAAATTCGTTGGTCCTATTTTGAAAGGTTTGGTCCAGTGGATTGGGTTTTCAAATTACAGTCCAATTACATGAGACTCCGTAATTGCAAATCGGTACTCAACGCAAAGAATTACAATTCAGTGTTTTAAGCAATTGGGATACTGTTTATATCACCATTTTATCCTTAACTAAATTTCTTATTTCCAGCCATTATCCTCCACCTCTATCTCTCTTCTTCCCCGACTTCATAATATTTCTCTTCCACAGATCACCGTTGCAACTTCCCTTCTCCGGCGACTCTCCCTCTCTGCCATCGACGACCCCTTTTCTTTCTTTTCCTTCTTTCTCATTTTACTTAAAGACATCATGACCTCAAACCTCAAAACCTATACCCCAATCCGCGACCTAAATCGCTCAGCTCCGACCACCTCCGGCATCAAACGGCCTTGATCCTCCGTGGCGTCATCTCTCCTATCCTTCACTACAAAACCCTCAAATAATCTGACGAAATCTCCATCAATTTTTTAGATTCCCAAATTTGAAACCCTAGCCCTTTTGCTTTCGATTTTCTATCTATCATAAAAAATTCAAAAAGAAAATATGAGAAACCCATAAGAAACTCAGACCGAATAAAATCTGGGGTAGTTCATGATTCATTTATGCTAAAACGAGACTTCTCACCTGTAAATCTTTCCAATTTCAGAAAAGAGAAAGAGAGAAGAAAGAGTTGAAAATTTGATAAAAGGCTAAAATTGTATTTTTCCATTATATATTCTCAGTTACTTCTATATTCAACGTTTCAACCAAACCAAGTAATCAAGTCAAAATTTCCCTCTAAATTCCCATTTTATTCCAATTCCTTCTAAAAGCATTTATACCCTTATTCCGTTCATCCCAACCAACACATGTTGTTAGTGGATTACTCAATATATACATCAATCATTTATATACTCTACTCATGGTTTTAAAAATCGACCCGGGGGTAGAACCGGGGAGGCCACCGGTCGACGGCTCAATCGGTCGGACCGTCCGACTAGTTCAACCCCCCAAACAAAATTAAGAAAAAATGTGCTTCATATATTAAAAAAATAAGCCATTCGTTCTGCCATTTCATTTCCTGCATAGATGATGGATACATAAACAAGTTCAAAGTGAAATTCTATAGAAGTAAACTGTTACTATTAACATAAAACGGAAACAACTTATAGAAGCTTCAATCATTTACCGAAAATGAAGAAGGCGGCAATCCAACCACCCGTTTTTGAGAGATTAGCAATGGGTTTCCCATGGATATTAACCGGTGTTGTTCCCCCAGTATAGCCACGCCCCAAAGGTGTCTGCCTATTATCAGACTCGATGAGAAACACTCCCAGTTTCTTTCTATGAACAGACTCTGTTGAAATTCCACCCAAATTGGCCAGTGTCTGATGCAGATCTTCAGGCGACTTGATTTCTCTGCTACCCATGTCTCTTAACACACTGAAAAAATCAATTGTTAACCTATATACTCCCCTGAAGAGTCGAAGAAGTAATCTTCCATTTTTTTTCTCATTTTTGTTGAAAATGATCGAGCAACAGATCTACTTTTTTTTTGTTTTTTTGGCCAAAACAACAGATCTACTTTTTTTTTTGGCAGAAGCAACAGATCTACTTTTGTTTTGCCTTATTTGATTTTTCAATTTTCATTTTTGCTTTCTCAATCTGTTGCCGTTTTGAATGTTTTGATTTTTCAATTGTTTTTTTTATTATTATTTTTTGATTTTTTTAAACCGGTGAAAAAACTGTTAATTACCGGTTTGATTCGGTTCCAAATCAAACGGTTTGCACGGTTTTAGAGCGGTTCAGGGGGTATAGTCGGACCGAATGCCTATCCGGTACCCGGTTAAAACGGTCGGACCGGGCGGTCCGGTTTTTAAATCATGACTCTACTAGGTTTCCCCCGTGCGCTTACGCTTCGCGTGAGGGGAGTGTTGTATTTTTGGGCATGTGGGCTTGTCATGGGTTAATTTGATTGGGACGGCCTGGTATCAACATTTTTATAAGAAAATTATAATGTAGAAACCAAAAAGATATACATTTAGTGTTAGAATTCAGATAATTTGAGCAGTCTTTATTTGATAAGAAAACAATCAATCAATGATTTATAACGATAATGACTAAATTGGTTGACATAAACGAAGGGTAATTTGATACATACACTCATTAAAGCTAAAATATACTAATATACATTATTCAGATATTAAAATACCTAGTAGATTTCAACTATTTTACAACTTTTCTTCTGCTCTGTGTACCTTCTGAACTATACTTATGCTCCACATTATGGATCTCTGGTTCCACCATCATAGCTGGTCATTGAAATGATTGCACCTTAGAATCGACATTTTCTAGTTTATAAGCTCTTTGTAGTACTATAGCTACAGGGCATGAGATCATGCTATATATATTCCATTTTCAAGTGTTTGAACATGAAACAGCTAAGAAAAGAAGCTACTCAGACACACATATGTTCTTTTTTTGGAGACAATAGACACACATATATTGGTAAAAAAAAAACCCCATGATACAGAAGGATACTTCAATGTCAGTCAACAAAACTTCAACATGTAAGAAAAATGAAATTCAAAGTTATAGTATGCTATTATCTCGTAAGTGATCAAGCAAGCAAAAATAAGTTTAGACCCATTTGACAAAGTCGTAGCTATAATGCCCAACATTGGGATGCAACCCTTAAAATGGGCTAATAATGCTTAGGTGTATAAACAAAACCATGGGAGCTTTTGGCAAAATATTGGAGTAGCAAACAGAGTTCCCTAGCATAGAGTTTAGGTTCAAAACAGACACAGGATTTGGTATCAAACCCTTATATATCCAAAAATATTATCCGCATAATCTTTCAAAGGGGAAACTTTATGAAACTAAAAAGAGAGAAAAACAAAAGGTTTGAAGGAAAGAAAATACTAACATGAGGAGAATCAATAAACAGATTTACCCTATTAATCACCAAGCCTTCAATTTGCCGTTGCATTAGTCTATTTCATGGAATTCATATTAATGATGAAAGGCACAAATGCTATGAAATATATATACTACATATTATTTGAAACACCCAATGAAATTACTAAATGCCCCTTTTGAAGATCGATGAGGAGGCTTGGTTTAAACGTTTTTTGTCATTTTTTTTGTCTTTTCTCACTTGGTTAATTACCAAAAAGTACTATTAATGTTAACATTATTACTTCAATGATTTACTATTTGATCCCATATTTTTTGAGTTAATGAGGGGCTAGATTATTAAATATTTTAGTTTTTAGTCCTTTTCCATTGACCAAATTACTTTAAGCCCTCAATTAATTTCTCATCATTCCTTTTTCCTCCAAACTTATGAATTTACTATTTAATCTCATGTTTGGTTAATGAGGGACTAAATTATTAAACATTTTAGTCATTTTCCACCTACCAAATTACTTTAAGTTCTTAAACTTTGGTTAATGTTGAGATGGATAACTCTACTTTTTGGTCTTTTACCAAAGGTGACTGTGAACGCAATTATTTGTGGTTTTAATAGTAAATTTATCCCATGAATTCAATATTGTATTTAAAAAAAAATATTGCATTATTATACATTTCATGTTCAAATAGAATGATTATAGTCTTATTTTTCAAAAAAAAAAATTGATTATAGTCTTATAAATTCATGAAATGATGGTTTTTTCTTATATTGCAATATATTTTTCTATCTTTATTCGATAAATTAAGCGATAACAACTCTAAAAAAGGGGAAATAGTATGACACCAACTACAAAAACTTTTATTTTCTACAACAACATGTTTTAAGGCACTACTATTTTACTTTGTCAGATTAATTCTTCAATTATAAGACCTGCTCCAAATATCGAATTTGCTAACCATCTACTCACATATATCATAAGAACCGAGAAAAAAAAAAACTATATATCATAAGAACCGAGAAAAAAAAAACTCTATAACTAAAATATTTGTTAGCCACAAATCAAGAATGCTCGACGCGTCAGCGCAAGCCGATCAACTTGTATACTATATAAGTCTAAACTTAAAAAACCTTGACCTGAAATATCTAAAATACCCTTTTTAATTTTAAACTTTTAATTATATTTTTAAAGGTTAATATGTAATCTATTCAATCAGATATTATTTCCATATTTAAAAAGTCTAAAATAATAACAATTATTTTTACGTTAAACAACTTATTATTATAATAATTGTTAAAATTATTATTAGTTACTCCATATTATTACGTTTTTCTTTCCATATTACAAAATCTAAAATATTACAAAATCTAAAATATTAGTAGCAATTTTTTTACGTTAAACCTCTTATTATTATAATTATTAAACTTATTATTATTATATTAATTATTATTAGTGGTAAAATTATTATCAGTTATATGATTATTATGATTTTCCTTCTTATCTTTTTTATGTATTTTTTCTTCATCTTTTCTTAGATAATTAAGACTATTTCGAAGTTGAGTACATATAATATTGTTTTCCAATAATTTGAAATATTTAAAGTGTCATGTTTTAATTCTAGCCAAATCAAGTCGTTTTTTTTTTCATTTTCCTACCAGATCCCAAAAGTTTATTTTATTTGCAAAATAAATTAAAATTCAAAGATGATAAATAATTAGCAACAGATATTTTCATACAAAAAGCAGAAAAGAATCCTTAAGAATTAATTAAAAATTATATAAATATGATTTCTCATCTTAGAATGTAGACGATCCATTTTACAAACCCCATAAATAAAAAATCCAAAAACTATTTTGATTCATGAGTGTTATAATTCGCTCTAATCTCATAATATTTTGGTATTAAATTAACGTTGATAATTATTTAATTTTTTCTAATATTTTAAAGTGTCATGGTTTTAATTCTAGCCAATATAATTTTTCTATTGAAAATCAATTTTTCTATGAACACGGAGGGAATAAGTTGGTAGTTAGGAATAACCTATGAAAAAATAGGAGCTAAAAATCCGTTAATGTGAAACTTTGGATTACCCAAACAGTCAAGCGGGTCTCACTGCTTGACACCAATCACTGTTGAAACGATAACAGAAACAATAAATATTAATTATTAAAAGTT
>AWUE01017033.1:0-10502 GCA_001974825.2 Corchorus olitorius
ATAAAATCATGAAATGATGGTTTTTTCTTATATTGCAATATATTTTTCTATCTTTATTCGATAAATTAAGCGATAACAACTCTAAAAAAAGGGGAAATAGTATGACACCAACTACAAAAACTTTTATTTTCTACAACAACATGTTTTAAGGCACTACTATTTTACTTTGTCAGATTAATTCTTCAATTATAAGACCTGCTCCAAATATCGAATTTGCTAACCACCTACTCACATATATCATAAGAACCGAGAAAAAAAAAACTATATATCATAAGAACCGAGAAAAAAAAACTCTATAACTAAAATATTTGTTAGTCACAAATCAAGAATGCTCGACGCGTCAGCGCGAGCCGATCAACTTGTAAAATATTAATGACATGTTCAAAAATCTAGAATTTTGTTCTAAAAACAAAGACCTAAAGCCTAATTATGACAATTATAGCAGAGATTATAATAGTGGTAGTTTAATCAAACATAGAATGCCACTTCAAATATATGAGACTAAATTTAAAATGTTTCATTGGTTTGTGGTTATGCACTTCTCATACAAATTCAGTAACAACCCATTTAGTTCACCCTTGCAGTTAACCATATAATAGCTTTGCAACCTTAAACTTTAGTAGGCTTTGGAGAGAATTAAAGCTCATACAATAATAATTTAAAGCATCTGTAATAAGCTAATAATCATGAAACAAAAATAAACAGAGATTCATATTGAAAAAGTCTACATAGGAACTTATTTTAAGATCATCAAATGAATAGAAGATTCGTAGGTGTCACATTTGTTACTTGCATGAGAATAAAGATCGGGGATGCAGGCAATTCTCAATTACCACAGGCATTCTTATTAATCACAATCATTCAAAACAAAGCTATCATATACATATAATTTGATGACAATAAAGATCAAGTTGGATTTACCGAACCAAATAAGCACCCAATATAAAAGTTAAAATCTGCATCATATTATTAATGAGATTCTGCAACTCAAGACTAATGCCTTCTCTCTTTATGGTCAAAATAAAAACTTTAGGCCTAAGAATCAGCATATTTAATCTTAAGCTATAATGTGTAATTAATGAATTAAAAGATAAGTATGAGAACATCCACGTATGTGTGCATTACATGTAAGAAGTGATGTGGATTAATACTGATTAGATTATTGTTTAACTAAATTTGGTAATTTTGTGATGTATTTAATCTTAATCAGAGATCATTTTCATGACATGAGGTAAAGAGATTATGCCATGGTAGCGCAAACCTTAGACTTTGCTAAGTCTGTATCCCTTTTCATAGCTTCAGCAACTAACTTGTGACATAAAAGGGTTTTCAAGGAAGCTTGGAAATCAAATACGCTGTATGGCACAGAAAAGAACTAACATGAACAAAATTGCGCAGAGCTAATTCAAACCACCCTTTGAGAAAATGAATCGAACAGGTGAGAGATAGTTGGGTTTTTACATGCATATTTTCCACATTTCATGTCTGAATGCATGAAATCTCATTCTTGGAGCCTACTTGTTCTATGAAATCCCCGGCAATTCCATCAATGAGTATTGAATAATCAATTATCTAATTAATCAGGGAAGCAACTACGATAGCATCAACAATAGAGTTCAAATCCCAAACAATTGTATAACAGAATTCAAGCAACAAAAGAAAAGGAATTCTGAAGTAGCTTAAAGGAGTATAAATATCAAGTTCAAGAACATATAATTGACAACTTACATCAATTTTAAGGTGATGATGTTGATCTTGGTCAGTGGCTTTCATGTTTACTCACCTGCAACATGATAAAAAAGTGTATACTGACCTGCAACATATGTATAACAACATACCAGTTTCAAGACTTTGAACTTTGAATTGAAAACAAAATCAATACATAACAAAAAGAGATTGAACTTTGAATTGAAGAAACTGCTGAAAAGAAAAATAGGATTGTAAAAATAAGGCTTGCCAATCATGCTTTTGGTGACGATGGGTGATTCTCTTGCGCCTTCTTCCTTCTCTCCATTTCACGTTTCATATTTGTGTGCCTTTTAATAAACGAAAGATTGATGAAAGAAAACCAAAAATAAACATGCAAGAAAATGGAATGCAGAAATGGAATGCAGAAGATATTACATTGACTGTAAATTAATCAGTTAGGAGAAACTCATACATCGAAACAAATAATTTGCATATATAAAGCAAAACACATGACCTCTCTTTCATTTCAAAAGTGCATTACCTAAATTCTACTCTATCTCTAAGTAATTCATCAAAATAAATCTGATATTATACTCCTCCATCTCTAAATAATTTATCAAAATAAAGCTAATATTAATTGTTGCTTGAAATGTATGCTGATTATCTAAAAAAACATAGTACGTTGCGGGTCATTTTTTAATCTTGATTGCAATTGTTAAATTAATCAACTCGGGTAGGTGGAAGAATTTGGCTTCTGCATAAAGAAGGCCTAATTTTTTGTAGTCAAGGAGCAAGTATAATTATCGTAGCAAAATTGAATTAGTTGAGAGCATTTGCAGGAGCATATGTAATTTACACAATGCATCACAAAATGATTGTACTTAGTATTGGTTAACTATGCTTTTGGAAATGTGGAAATATACTAAACATAAGCAACTAATTAAAACCTCAATAAAAAGGAAGTCGAATGATAAATAAAATAAAAAAACTTTTTGTAAAATAAAAGATGGTAAGGAAATGTTAAATTTAAGTATCAATTAATATAATCAACAAATAAATCCAGATTTACCTCAAAATGTTGCGGTGAGAAATGAAAGCTTCCCACTTTAGGTTATGTCATCCTAAGGCGCTGCTAAATTAAATGAAAGGATCTTATCAACAACCACCTATAAATTTTAGGAAACAAAACAGAGTCCATGTGAAACCAATTCAGAGAAATGTTAGGGAAGAAGAAACCCACCCAAATAGAAATGAAGACGAAAGGAAAATAGAACTGGAATGTCATTAGTTTACCCATGAATCAACCATTATTGCGGTTACATTTATAGCACCAATCCTTTGGAATTCCAGCAGAGGAGTTGAATCGTTAAATCCTAATATCCACACACAATTAATATGTAATTAAAACATACTTAATCATAAAAAAAAAGTAAATTACAAAAAGGGACAGTAGGAAAAGTAAGGGACGTAATTCATTGAGGGCCTTTTTAGTCGGTTAGTAAGAAAATATTGCATTGACTGTAAGGTAATAGTTAGGAGAAACTCATACATCGAAACAAATAATTCACATATATAAAGCAAAACACATGATCTCTTTTTCATTCTAAAAGTGTATTACCTAAATTCTACTCCATCTCTAGGTAATTCATTAAAATAAAGCTAATATTCTACTCCTCCATCTCTAAATATAAAGTAAATGGAAGGATCTTATCAACGTCCACCTGAAAATTTTAGGAAACAGAATGAAATCCATGTGAAACCAATTCAGAGAAATGTTAGGGAAGAAGAAACCCACCCAAATAAAAATGAAGATGAAAGGAAAACAGAACTGGAATGTCAATGGAACTGAAAATAAAAATGAAGGGAGGAAATTCATCGAGAGCCTTTTTAGCCACCCGAAAAGTGAGAAAAGACAAAAAAAAAGCCAAAAGGAGGCATCACATTAATCCTCAATTTGGCCTTTAAGTACTTTCCATAGCCACTAAAATAATATATAGTATATATATATATATATATTATGTTTGGTTCGCATGAATTGGAATTCATTTACAGTTAAATTCATTGGTCCTATTTTGAAAGGTTTGGTCCAGTGGAATGGGTTTTCAAATTACAGTCCAATTACATGAGACTCCGTAATTGCAAATCGGTACTCAACGCAAAGAATTGCAATTCAGTGTTTTAAGCAATTGGGATACTGTTTATATGACCATTTTATCCTTAACTAAATTTCTTATTTCCAGCCATTATCCTCCACCTCTATCTCTCTTCTTCCCCGACTTCATAATATTTCTCTTCCACTGATCACCGTTACAACTTCCCTTCTCCGGCGACTCTCCCTCTCTGCCATCGACGACCCCTTTTCTTTCTTTTCCTTCTTTCTCATTTTACTTAAAGACATCATGACTTCAAACCTCAAAACCTATACCCAATCTGCGGCCTAAATCGCTCAGCTCCGACCACCTCCGGCATCAAACGGCCTTGATCCTCCATGGCGTCATCTCTCCTATCCTTCACTACAAAACCCTCAAATAATCTGACGAAATCTCCATCAATTTTTCAGATTCCCAAATTTGAAACCCTAGACCTTTTGCTTTCGATTTTCTATCTATCATAAAAAATTCAAAAGGAAAATATGAGAAACCCATAAGAAAATCAGTCCGAATAAAATCTGGGGTAGTTCATGATTCATTCATGCTAAAACGAGACTTCTCACCTGTAAATCTTTCCAATTTCAGAAAAGAGAAAGAGAGAAGAAAGAGTTGAAAATTTGATAAAAGGCTAAAATTGTATTTTTCCATTATATATTCTCAGTTACTTTTATATTCAACGTGTCAACCAAACCAAGTAATGAAGTCAAAATTTCCCACTAAATTCCCATTTTATTCCAATTCCTTCTAAATGCATTTATACCCTTATTCCGTTCATCCCAACCAACACATGTTGTTTGTGGATTACTCAATATATACACCAATCATTTATATACTCTACTCATGGTTTTAAAAATCGACCTGGGGGTAGAACCGGGGAGGCCACCGATCGACGGCTCAATCGGTCGGATTGGTCGGACCGTCCGACTAGTTCAACCCCCCAAACAAAATCAAGAAAAAATGCGCTTCATATATTAAAAAAATAAGCCATTCGTTCTGCCATTTCATTTCCTACATAGATGTGTAGACATCCATTTTTGTCCATATCCTTTCAATTTAAATCAATTTATTTCTTATTTGGCATTAGGATCAACTAGGGGTATTTTGGTCATTCTCAAGAATCTAGGGGCATTTTAGTCATTTGCACATTCAGGGGCATTTTGGTCATTTTAAGTTCAGGGGCACGTTGGTCATTTTAAGTACATTCTTAATTTAGATTAGCTAATTCATCTTGGTCATTTAGATTGCATTTGAAAAATCCAAAATAAATTTAGTATGAACACCTTTTGCATTTTTGCATATTTCAGGACTTAGCTTCATATAGTATTATTGCGTTTTAATAGTTTATTAAAATCAATTTTATTTCCTAATTTGCATAGGAAGCATATCATGGTCACTTACTAGTTAACATTTTGATAGAATAGTTTTTAATTAGCATTAGAGGTCATTTGCAAGAAAAAGACAAAAACAAAAAACATTATAATAATGATATTTCCTTTTAAGTGGCATTCAAGTCTATCCCATGTTGCATTGCATATCCCATCATTTCAGTTATCATTTTAGTAGTCTAATTTGGGCATTTTAGCTACCGTTGGAATTCAATTAGGGTAATTTTTTCATGTTGCATAAGTAGAACCTGCATTTTCATTTGATACCAAATAGTTGCGTTATAGCATTGTTATTACAAAACATAAAAAATAGATGAGGAAAAATCTAAAAAAAATAGTTCCATTTCTTATACTTCATTCTTCATGTTTTGTTTACATCTCATTTTGCAAAAAATACCAAAAGCAGTCTTCATTTACAATTGCAGACTTGCAAGTTTAATGTTCAGGAAAATACAAAATTGGAAACTAGAAAAATGCAAAAACATCTTGGTTCTCATAGCTACTTCTCGAATGCCTTGGCCTTTTTCTTTTGGCTCCCAAACTCCCCATGGCATAAACCTCTCCTGTCAGGTCTTTCTCACCTTCCTGATCGCATTCAATAAGTTGTCCCTAGACACCAAAAATCATCCCATTCCCTGTTGTTCAAAAAAAATTCCTGCCAAATTTGAACTTGTCACCGATATACATTAGCATACAGGCATTACATCATCACGTTTCACTTCACACATATCACATAGCATTTACACTTAATTTCATCAGTTGCATAGCAGGATAAATTTAGGCATTTAAGTATGCATCCTGGTATCTAAAACAAAGCATTACCGCAGCTATGATTCAGGCATTTTATTACCATTTTTCTAGCAAGCATGCATACATTTACATGCAACTCATTTCCGCAGCATTCGTCAGTCATTTTTTAGTTAGCATATAGTTAGCAGCATAACATGTGTATACTTTAGAGTTCATCTTACAGTCAATGAGATCAAATTCAGAAAGGCATAGGAACAATGAATGCATGAGTTCAGCAAAGATTTCAATCCTATCCATCAAGCAAATGTCCCAATTGCATTCAGTTACAAAGATAGATGGCAAAATTACCTGAGAAGCAACCAAATGCCAGCTCACCCTGTTGCTAGCGCACCATTTCCCCAACCTCATCACAATACAGGGAATCTACACAAGAGGACAAATTGGTTAGAGATAAGGGAGAAAAAACAGAAGGGGAGGAGGGAAAGGGATAAGAAGGAGAAAAGGATAGCTGGCCAGAAGGGGGGAATTTTCTTTTCCAGCTCAGTGGCTCTCTAGGAGAAAAACGGATACACACTCAAGAAATAGAAAAGAAGACTCTCACCTTCCCTTCCACACAATCGATCTCATCACACAAACTCAAATACGCAGAAGCCCTTCGAATCACGAAATCCTCCGGGCTGGACACACGCTTCGATCAAGAGCTCTCCATCTCTCGGTTCTCACCACCAATACTCTCTCATTTTTCCCACTCTCTAAAAAAAAAAAAGCTCCTCCACCAATAACACACACAAGCTCCCTCTCTAAAACAAGATCATCATTCCTATTCTCCTGATTCACGCTCTCAAAAGAAAAAAGTTTCTCTCCCACCTCACACTCGGATTGAACTCTCATCTTCCTAGCTTTCTCTAAAAAAAACCACTGAACATTCAATCTCTCAACACACAATTCTTCACACAGGACCATCATCCTTTCCCATTCATCTCCTCACACTGAATCTCCATATCCCTCTCTCCTACTTTTAGCTTAGGGCTCTTGGAATCGATCATCGTTTTGACTGTTCAATTTCAATTTCAGCAAGTCGAAGTTTGGTTCCAAAACCGTCCTCATAAGAACCTCAATTTGTAAAATTTGGATCCGTCGATTGTGCTAAGATGCTGACCACCGCAGGGAGGGTTCGAATGCCCGCGAATAACCGGGTTCATGGTAGCGCTGTCTTGTAGACCCACGGGATTCGAATCAGACGGCTGCCACCGATGAACCCGATGAAAGTATGGGCGTGTTGGCCACCTTACTTTTCAGTGTAAGAATTTTGTGAGTTTAAAGGAGAGTAAGGAGAAAGAACCCAAACTTCAAGCTGCAGTTTTGAATGGACTGGATAAATTGAAAGAAGGAAAAGTCGAGGGAAGTCGAGGCTTGAGGAAGGAGAGACAGCGCTGATGGAGGTTTTGGGTTGCAGGCGAGTGGAGGGTTGAAGCCTCGAAGGGACATTAGGGTTTCGTTTTGGGAAGAAAAACATCGAGGAAGGAGAGGAGATGGTGGCGGAGGGTTGTTGGCGGCGCTAGTTTAGAAATAAGATTTAGGGTTTCGGGTAAATAGAGAGGAAGAAGAAGGAAAGAAGAAGAAAAAAAGAAGAAGAAAAAAATCTGAAAGAACGGCACATTTGGCCCGACTCGACCCGCTTCAGGTTAGGTTTCTAAAACTCTTTTCAATTTAGTCCTTAATTTCATGCATTTAAATCTCATAATTTGTTAATTGGTTCACTTAAAGACTGCGACTTGTTTCCGTGTTCAATATAACCCCTGATTTAATATATACTTTTTTTAATGCAATTTGATACTTGATTTAAGATTTATTTCCTAATTTAACGCAATATAGTCCCCGATTTAAGTTTAATTTACTATTTGATACAATTTAGTCCCTGATTTAGGATTCTAATTACTGTTTGGCTCAATTTGGTCCTTATTTTTCTTTATTTGTTCGTTTTCATTCAACTTGGTCCCTAATTTAAGTTGCTATTTATAGTTTGATGCAATTTGCCCCCTGATTTAGAATATTCATGTTAAAATCGTGCAATTGGGTACTTGATTCATGTCACTGATATTCAATTTATGCTCTTTGCTCCCTGAACTTTGTTGATCTTTTACTTGATGTGCAGGAAAGTCCCCAGTTGTCCAAAATTGGCCCTTAGCTTTTAAATTCTGTCAATTCTGTGCTTTGTTAGTTTCATTTCAAGTTTAATTAAGCCTTGGTTTGTAATAATTTAGTAAAGTAGAACTTAATTGCATGCATACCATATTTATTACTTGATTTATTTAACTGTTTGCATTTCATGCCACCTCTATAAATTGCGATTAATAAAGAGGCGTTTAAACTATGACGGGCTAATCTCGGTAAAGGTGCTCGGGCACGACCTCTCGAGATTTCGCTCCGAGATTGAATGATCTTCACGTATATCCCCGGAAGGCCGGGCTAGGTTCGTGAAGGTCGATTCAAGTAAACTCTTTTTTATTAATCAACTAAAAACTGGACTTTGCATTCATCATCTCATACATGCATTAGTTAATATCTAGGTCAGAATTGAATGGAAAAATCAGAAAATGAAAAGAGGCAATAAAAGGTGTTTTCAAAAAGGATTTTTCTCAAATCATGTTCTCTTAGTCGATTTTCAAAATCAAGAAATGGGTAATTTAAGAATTTTCAAGGTAAGCATTGTCAAAAAAAGAAAGGTTTTTAATTAAGCAATCCAAAAGAAGATTTTGGAAGTTAATAAAATGGATCAAGTCTTTTTCAAAGTCAAAATGGTCAAAAGATTTTGTCACAGCATTTTCAAAATCTCTTCCCGGTGCGGAAGATTCAACAAGAGAACAAATAGTGAAAGAGAATCGTGGTTGAATTAATCGACAGTGTTCGATTATATTCTTCGAATTCTTGACATCGTTTTCAAAAATGGTTCTGATTTCTTTTTATAACCCTTTTAATAATCAAGATTAAGATTAAAAGCAACCAACTTTTCTTTCCGACCCAGTAGATCTAGTTAGACTAGAGGTACCGTCGCTTGGCGGGCGACTCGGGGGTGCTAATACTTCCCCGAGCGTAATCGACTCCCGAACCTAGATTTAGGTTACAAGACCGGACCTTAGGTTTAGTGGGTCCATTGTCGAGCTTTGGACTTTACTTAGCTTTGGTGGCCTTTAGGTGACTAATCACACCATAAAAAAGATTAGTGGCGACTCCTTCTTACCAACGTCGTCTCGGTAGGGTTCCCCGGACCCGAACGTTTCGACAAGATGATGGATACATAGACAAGTTCAAAGTGAAATTCTATAGAAGTAAACTGTTACTATTAACATAAAACGGAAACAACTTATAGAAGCTTCAATCATTTACCGAAAATGAAGAAGGCGGCAATCCAACCACCCGTTTTTGAGAGATTAGCAATGGGTTTCCCATGGATATTAACCGGTGTTGTTCCCCCAGTATAGCCATGCCCCAAAGGTGTCTGCCTATTATCAGACTCGATGAGAAACACTCCCAGTTTCTTTCTATGAACAGACTCTGTTGAAATTCCACCCAAATTGGCCAGTGTCTGATGCAGATCTTCAGGCGACTTGATTTCTCTGCTACCCATGTCTCTTAACACACTGAAAAAATCAACTGTTAACCTATATACTCCCCTGAAGAGTCGAAGAAGTAATCTTCCATTTTTTTCTCATTTTTGTTGAAAATGATCGAGCAATAGATCTACTTTTTTTTGTTTTTTTTGGCCAAAGCAACAGATCTACTTTTTTTTTTTGGCACAAGCAAAAGATCTACTTTAGTTTTGCCTTATTTGATTTTTCAATTTTCATTTTTGCTTTCTCAATCTGCTGCCGTTTTGAATGTTTTGATTTTTCAATTGTTTTTTTTATTATTATTTTTTGATTTTTTTAAACCGGTGAAAAAACTGTTAATTACCGATTTGATCTGGTTCTAAGTCAGACGGTTTGTACGGTTTTAGAGCGGTTCAAGGGGTATAGTCGGACCGAATGCCTATCCGGTACCCAGTTAAAACGGTCGGACCGGGCGGTCCGATTTTTAAATCATGACTCTACTAGGTTTCCCCCGTGCGCTTACGCTTCGCGTGAGGGGAGTGTTGTATTTTTGGGCCTGTGGGTTTGTCATGGGTTAATTTGATTGGGACGGCCTGGTATCAACATTTTTATAAGAAAATTATAACGTAGAAACCAAAAAGATATACATTTAGTGTTAGAATTCAGATAATTTTAGCAGTCTTTATTTGATAAGAAAACAATCAATCAATGATTTATAACGATAATGGCTAAATTGGTTGACATAAACGAAGGGTAATTTGATACATACACTCATTAAAGCTAAAATATACTAATATACATTATTCAGATATTAAAATACCTAGTAGATTTCAACTATTTTACAACTTTTCTTCTGCTCTGTGTACCTTCTGAACTATAATTATGCTCCACATTATGGATCTCTGGTTCCACCATCATAGCTGGTCATTGAAATGATT
>AWUE01017034.1:0-50072 GCA_001974825.2 Corchorus olitorius
ACATCCACGTATGTGTGCATTACATGTAAGAAGTGATGTGGATTAATACTGATTAGATTATTGTTTAACTAAATTTGGTAATTTTGTGATGTATTTAATCTTAATCAGAGATCATTTTCATGACATGAGGTAAAGAGATTATGCCATGGTAGCGCAAACCTTAGACTTTGCTAAGTCTATATCCCTTTTCATAGCTTCAGCAACTAACTTGTGACATAAAAGGGTTTTCAAGGAAGCTTGGAAATCAAATATGCTGTATGGCACAGAAAATAACTAACATGAACAAAATTGCGCAGAGCTAATTCAAACCACCCTTTGAGAAAATGAATCGAACAGGTGAGAGATAGTTGGGTTTTTACATGCATATTTTCCATATTTCATGTCTGAATACATGAAATCTCATTCTTGGAGCCTACTTGTTCTGAAATCCCTGGCAATTCCATCAATGAGTATTGAATAATCAATTATCTAATTCATTAATCTATATGGAGTACCACAGATTTCATAAGAAAGCAGGGAAGCAACTACGATAGCATCAACAATAGAGTTCAAATCCCAAACAATTGTATAACAGAATTCAAGCAACAAAAGAAAAGGAATTCTGAAGTAGCTTAAAGGAGTATAAATATCAAGTTCAAGAACATATAATTGACAACTTACATCAATTTTAAGGTGATGATGTTGATCTTGGTCAGTGGCTTTCATGTTTACTCACCTCCAACATGATAAAAAGTGTATACTGACCTGCAAGATATGTAAGTAACAACATACCAGTTTCAAGACTTTGAACTTTGAATTGAAAGCAAAATCAATACACAACAAAAAGAGATTGAACTTGAATTGAAGAAACTGCTGAAAAGAAAAATAGGATTGTAAAATTAAGGCTTGCCAATCATGCTTTTGGTGACGGTGGGTGATTCTCTAGCGTCTTCTTCCTTCTCTCCATTTCACGTTTCATATTTGTGTGCCTTTTAATAAAGGAAAGATTGATGAAAGAAAACCAAAAATAAACATGCAAGAAAATGGAATGCAGAAATTAAACAAAAAGGAAAAAGAGAGAGACCTGCTACAACCTGAAATTTCCAGTAATAAAAGGGAAGATCGAATTATAGGGAACAAAACCCATTCAAAATTATGATGAAATTGGTAATAAAAGGGAAAATTGAAATATAAAAAATAGAAGAAAATTAAAAGAGAAGGTTTATTGCACTGTTTTGTGGGGGGGGGGGGGGGAAGAAAGAGGGAGAGGAACCTGAAACCCAAACAGAAGTCGGCAGTCGTTCAACCATTCCCCGATCGTCCTTCATTTCTTGTTTTTTTCTCTTGTCTATGAAACCCTCATGGCATGTTTTCCCCCTTGTCTTCCTTTCTTTCCTCCTTCCCTCTTGATCATTTTCACAGAAGAGGAAGAAGGAAAGAAAATGTTATGGAAGAATAAAGGGAAGGAAGAGACAGAATGGAGAGAAAAAAGAGGAAAGAGCGGTGGAGAAGAAAGAGAAAAAGGTTGAGAGAATTAACGGTAGTATAACACACGTTGTTCTGCCAAAAACACATGTTAAAAGCCTAAATTAACACCGTATCTACTAAAACAACTTTAGGCAATTAAACTATACCTTAATAGGCTTGAAATGACCATTAAAACCCGACTCAATAGTTCTCAAATTTATAAGATAAGGTTTTAGATTGGTTTTATAGTATTTTCACTTCTCCTAATTATTGTTCTTTATATAATATATGGCAATTGGGTGGGTTGGCTCGGGTTCATTCGGGCTCGGGTTCTGTCGAGTTCGGATATTTTTAGGTTCGGTTTCGGGTTGGGTTCGGGTTTGGTATTGGATTAGATTCTGATTCAATCTCGAATTGAGTTCGGGTTTTAATTTTGGTTTGATATTCAGAGCCCGAGCTCGATCCGACTCATCTCGATTTAAGTGCAAGCTGTTTTTTAAGATTTTTTTTAAAAAAATTGTTTTATCTTGTATTTTATAAGTTGATTGATAATAACATAATACAATTTTAGCAATACATATAAAGATTAAATAATCGTTAAAAATAACTAACGAAATGATTAGTTAAGAACTCAAGATGGTAAACGATAATATTCTGATATGGCGATATCTCCAATGAAAGTGACAATACAAGTATGATTCCCTTGAATCACATTTATTGGGAAAACTTCAACTTGTTATGATCCTGACTCGAAAGTATTCGTCTGAAGCTACTAGAAATTGATAAAATAAAATAATAAAGAAGTAAAATGTTACCCGTCAGACTCGAGAAGGATTAGTTTAAGAAGGCCATTAGAAATGTATGGTACTTATTAAGATTTTGTTTTAAGTTATATAAAAATATTCATTACTTGTTATTAAATTTTTCTAGTCAATTTTAATTTTTTCTATTGGTTAATGGTTTTTTTTTGTTATTCATGAACATGGTATATCGAAATAGACTACACAATAGGAGGTAGTTCTCCCCTTTCCCATAATCACACCCTGTCCATCCCAGGATTCGAACATGGGACCTCACACAAGAAGTCCGAAACCTTTTTTGTTTTACAAGAATACTTAATAATTATATTAATTCAATGATCTGGGTTACAAACATCGGGTAGTAAATCCCCGTACCGCACATAGTCAGCTAAACCAACACTAGCCAGTTTCGCTAGACTATGAACACAAACATTAACTTCCCGCTTTACATCCTTAAAAGATAAACAATCAAAAGAAAAACTAAAGCCCAAATCTCATGTAGAACATAAACTCCCTCCCAATACATAGCTCCCTTCGAGTTAATTGCAGAAATAGCTAGCAAACAAACACTTTCATTGACACACTGGCTATATCCCTCATTTTGGGCAAATTGAAGTCCCATACGGATGGCCAAACCTTAACTACTGTGATTTCCCATTTGGGGACATTAATGAATTGTGATTATTATTTTATAAAGTTATCATATATATATATATATATAATGATTTATATAATATTAAAAGAAATGTGATTTTTAAAAGTAATAAAATCTTTTTTTCAATTTTATAAATTATAACTAAATTAAAATTATTTCAAGTTTGGGCTCGGGTTATGTTCGGGTTGCCTCGGGTTTGGGTAATTTCGGGCTCGGGTAATTTAGGTTCGGGCGGGTTTCAGATTTCGGGTTCACGTTTCCAGCTTTATCTATATCTGTAGGTGTCGACATCAATACCAGGTAACCGTGTATACATCAATTTTTAATATTTTAAATATCATTAAATATTCATAAATATCAATATTAAATCAAATAAAATTTTATTTTGTGATCGAAAATAGAAGTGACATTTCGATAATATTTTTTAATTTTTCATAAACATTAGCTATAATCATTGTTTTTAAACCGGACCGGAGTGACCGGTCCGACTGATTGAATCGGGTACCGGAGGCCTGTCCAATCCTGAGAGCATAGTCATTTCTTGTTAGTCAACGACCAGTGCTGACCGATTTTAATAAATACTGACTAAATTCAAAATTTAAATTTTGAAAATAATTTTGTTTGTGATGAGATTTGAACCCATAAAAGAGTAAAAAAGTCATAAACCACTTTACCATTCCACCACAAAGCTTCTTATGTCATTGTTATGCAACATATTATATTTATTGTATATAAAATTCTTTTTTCAGTCTCAATTGCCCTTATTGGACCGGATCGGTGGTTGAACCGGTCAGACTGGTGACTAGACCCCTCACCGGTTCCCTTGTTGGTCCGATTTCAAAAACCTTGGCTATAATAGTCTTTCCTCCCTTAAATTCTGTGGCAATAATAAAACCTATAATTGGTTGGTTTACTTATCTAGAAAATGATTGGTTTAAGTAATCTGATATCTTTCCTTATTAAATAAGCTCTTGAGTTCAATGCTCGTTAATGGAAAGGTATGTATTGTTGAACCCTGTTGTTTTTTATGATAACAAAATAAATATGATAACAAAATAAACCTAAATATGTTAGCTAATGTGCCTACTTAGTGTGCAGTGAAGTCTTTAACAAAGAAAGGTTGAGCAATGTCTACTCTTAAACAGAAAGCTTCATTAGTGACACTAATGTAGAGGAATTCCAAGAAGCCTTAGGCGTGTGAAGAAAGCAAAATTCCCAAATGAGATTATTTGGAGCCAAAGGCAGCAATTTCAGAAGTCAAAGTTCAAAATTGAAAAGGTTAATCAAGTCAGAGTGTAAGAAGAATATTCAAGTTAAGACAGAATTTTGAAGTTGGAGGAAAACTGAAAGACATTGGTAGGATTAATGATCTGGAGATTAAATTGACTAGCAGCTAGAAGACAAACATTTGTAGTTCATGTCCAAATTAAAGTCCATGTACATCCCACTTAGGTCATCAATTTCTTTTTGTTGGGCCAATCTCATTTCATCTTCCTTCTTCGGTTCATAATCATCTATTGGCCCATCCTTTTTTATTAGAGCCCATTCTCTAATTTCAAAATAAATAAAAAATTGAACAAAGAAAAATTGGCAAAAAAAAAAAGAGAGCACGGGTTCCCTCTTTGAATTGTTTTCCCAATTTCATGCTTGTCTTGTTCTTGCAGTCTCTGAGCAACAACAGTGAACGAAACAGCTTAATTTCAGGGTCTTGGTCTCTTGTCTTATGCAAGCTCCCTGCAAACAGATTTCAACCCTCCATCAAGTTGGTACAAACAAATTAATACCATCAGATTAATGTTCATTCTCAATATATAAAAGGCGGAAGTGATTCAATAAGAAACAAGGAAAGGGGTTAGTTGGATAAAAAAAACCTTTGAGGATTCATAGTTTTTGGGTAGTTCTTAGTATTTTTAGCAAAAAAAAAATACAGAAAAAATGGGGTGGGTTTGAAATTTTTTGGAGGGTTGATAATTTTCTGGGTAGTTCATAATATTCAGGCAGTAGAAAAAAAATAGAAAAGAGGGATAGAAATTTCGAAAAGGACTTACCTTTAGAGAGATCTCTACGGGTTCACTTGATTTGTCTTCCTCTCTGTCTAGTTTTCTAGAGTGGTGATTTGTTTTGGGATACCAAGATTTGGAAGTGCCTATTTCAAACTAGTAGGGGGGTTTGGTTTGGGTAGCCTTTAGGAGTTCAACGCCGGAGTTTGGTGGCTATTCACAGTGAATCGACGGTGAAACGAGAGTTGTTGCAGCGGAGGTTTCAGAGAGAGAGAGGAGCTTCGAGTAGTTAGAGAGAGAAAGGAAATCAGAAAGTGAAGAAGCTGAGGAAGAAGAAGAGTACGACAAGGCAAGGGATTAGGCTACTTTTGGGAAAAATCAAACCTTAAGTTGGTATGGTTTCAAAAACTTTCAATTTAGTCCATAATTTGTGGTCTTATGGTTTAAACAAGGTGTTAACTTTCTGTTTTGTTCGATTAAGTTCATGTCTGGTTGTTTTTAATTAAGATTAAAATTAATATGAATATAAATTGATTTGAATTAGTTTCTATTAAAGTTCGAAAATAGTAATATTCAAGAAAAAAAAGAAAGAAATAAAAAGGGGAAATTAGATTAAACATTGAGAAATTAGATTCAAGTCTCTTTAATTTAGAAAGAAAAAAAGAAAGAAAAATGTTAGATTTAAATTAATTTAAGAAATTGTTGCAAAAAAAATTAATTTAAGGAATCATTTGTATATGTTCACATTTGTCATTCACGCCACCTAGCGTGTTTAAGATGTATTAATCGTAGTCTCTTGCCGTAATAAGGGAGTCTCGGGTAACAGTGCTCGGGCACGATCTCCCGAGGATCTCTTTAGACCGGTCTTCTTTACGGATACCCCCATAATGCATGGGAAGGGTTCGCAGAGTCGAACTTGGGTAGACTTTGATTAATGCATAAATTAAAAACAATCTTATCATGCATTTATATCGCCATCCATGCGACGAAATAAATAAGGTTGGTAAAGGCTGTTTTTAACTATGACGGGTGGACCTTGGGTAATTGTGCTCGGGCACGACCTCCCCGGACCCACTCCGAGATCAGGTAGTTTTGCGGATACCCCCATAATGCGTGAGAAGGGTACTCAGGAGTTATTCGAGTAAACAACCCTTTACTAATCAATTAAAAAAGACCAGATCATGCATCATTTGCATTACACACATTTTTATTAGTTAGTTGAATTTTAAGTAATATAAGCATAAAATAAAATAAAATAAGGCCAAAAAATTAAAATTCAAAAAAAGAGAAAAGAAAGAAAGGAAAATATAAGATAAGAAACTAAAAGCAATTTTTTATTTCAGACCCGTAATAGATCTAGATTAAAATAGAGGTACCGTCACTAGACGGGCATTTGGGGGTGCTAATCCTTCCCCACACGTAATTGACTCCCGAACTTAGAGATCAGGTTGCAAGACCGGACCTATAGGTTTAGTAGGTCCCTCGCCAAGCTTTGGGCCTCATTAGGCTAGTTAGGTTGTTTAGGTGACTAATCACACCTAGAAGATGATTAGTGGCGACTCCTCAAATTTTAGTCGTTTCGATAGAGTTCCCCGAACTCGAACGTTGCGATAGCTTGGCGACTCTACTGGGGACGTTAGAGAGTCAGGCTCACTTAATCTAAACAAGATATAGGGTTTAATAAGTTGATTGTTTCGTCCTTTTTCTTTTACGCTCACTCATGTTTAACCGTGTTTTCATGTTTGTGATGCATCAACTTTAGAATTTAGTAATTTAGCATTTGGTATGGTATGTGGTAATGGTAGGTTGTTCCTTCACACACTTCACTTAGATTGCTTCTTACATTTGCATTTTGCCACCTTTAGATTTTGGAGGTATAATAAGCGAGCCTTCGTGAGACCAACCAGGTCCCTGTACAGGTTGTGTGAAAAACCTCCACCTAAGGAGATCCTACCAACTCAATTTAATGGGTGACAATAGTGTCAAATTGGGTTCCATCTAGGTGTGAGTGGACCAAACCCAGCATATAAGTTGGTACACATAAGGAACACCTCTTACCCTTACTTTTCAGTTTTCAAAATAAGAACCGTAGGGAGAGTAAACCCTTTTACTCCCAGAAAATAGACCAACTTGCCCCAAAGGACTATCAGTCCGAATTTTACACCCAAGGAAAATGTTTTGATCAATAAACAAAAGGGCATTACCTTTATTTAATTTCCAGTTATTTATTGTTCGTGCTTAATTACCTTGTGGTTACTAACTCTTTTCCTTGTGCTCTTATGTTTTATGTTCTTTTTTAAGCATATCTTGCAATTACATGCATTTGTAGGTTTTGCCATATCACAATCTGGATAAAAGATGCTTGATTAAGTCGCAAGAGCCCATGACAACCATCCCACATTCAAAAGAAATCCACTCACAGGGATTCAACAAGACAAGACTCCCCAACTAAGAAATTTAGTCCAAGTTGCTATCAATTACAAAACCTTTGATGTACTGAATACTTTGTAATATGCTGAACTTGTTTTGAAAGCCTTAATCAAGTATCTTTTGTTCCAATTGTCCTACGACAAATATTTATATACTGTACCCACATAACTCTTTTTGCTTTCCAGGATTGCATCATAACAATCATGACATTATTGTACATTCTCATGCATTCATATCTTGCAATGTTTTCACATCACATGGTAAACAACGCATATTCATGCACTTGCTCATCAACATAGCCTGCAATGTCATGCACTTTCTTCAAGCATCCATGCCATTCCATCATGAACGAATACAAACCTTCTTGTCATTTCCGAGATACCATGTCATGCATCGATCTTGTATTATCACCATCACTTGTAAATTGATGCACTTTTGTACATAGTTTGTCTACCTAGGCTGCTTGTAAATATCACTTATTCAAGGTTTGTTATGCAATTTAGGAGATTAGTAGGGAGTCTTAGATACTATTCAAGCATGGGAGATTTGTTTGAAGCTCAAATGCAGCATTTGGAGCATAATCAGAGGCTTATGGAAATGAGGATAAGCGGTTTAGAAGGCAGGCAAGAAAGGATGGCATACGACATGGATGATTTGAAAAGGCAAGTTGTCGGGCTAACGATGAACATTGGTGATGAGGAAAGGGTCAAGCAACTTCATTTGAATACGTCAGCGCAACAAACCCATCCTGAATCATGCCACACTTTCGGCTCAAACAAGTTTCTAGATTTGGACAAAATTGCGAAAAGGGATGGACGAATTTGTCAAGCAAATGGAGCAACTCAAGGGTTATGTGTCAAAGGTGGAATCTTTTGGAGCAATGCAACCACAAAGTAGTGCCCACCAGCCCATTTTGCCTTTCCACCCCACACCACCTTTATATACGCCGAATACCGGATCTTGGGGAAACCTTCCAAACCTCACCAGTGCCCCCCTCGTCCACAGCAGAACTTTCAATCATCTGCCCAGGTGCCAAAACCTCCACCAATCACTCAACCCACAAGCTCAAGGAAAATGTTCAAAAAGCCACTAAGCCCAATACCAATCACTTTCACAGATTTGCTTCCCCAATTAGTTCAAAGATGCCTACTTGAACTAAAACAATACCCGTGTGACTTGAAGCCCTACCTTGACTGTATAAAAGTGATGCCCACTGCAAATATCATTCTGGAGCTGTAGGTCATTCCACTGAAGATTGCACAAGGTTGAAGAATGATGTGCAAAGATTGATTGATGGGGGAAAGTTAGCTTTTGAGCCAACGGGTACCCCAAGTTTCAGTACCAGGAACATGTAGAAGTGGAGAGTTTGGTGGTGTTGATCTGATTCGAATCCTGATGTCTATGCCTGAGGACTTTTGGGGAGATTGTTTGGGCTTTATTTAGCTACTTAGTCACTCTTGTACAAATTTAAGACAATGTTTCTAATAGGATAATGTAGTTTGGTTGGTAATAAATGAGAAGTTTTTCACTTGCTTATTTTATATTACAAACATGTTATGTAGCTCATCATCCATGCTCCAATGGCATCATTTCACCACATATACATGTCATCATCAAGCATCCCATGCATAGATTCTATCAAACCCAATGAAAGAGAGATCATTATTGATGCTCTCTGGAGGAAAGGCTTCTTCTTAGTTAGGTCATGCCTAGGGAGACAATTGATGGGGTCTCGAGTTGATAAGGATCTAAATGTCATTTATTTGCTGCTTGGCAGGTAGAATGACAAGTCCTCAGGATATCCCATCTTCCACAAGAATCATGGATGCAATTGATCAAGTTGACAAAATAGAGCAAGATCCAGGACAAAATGGGTCAAGTATCAGAAATAACGCAGAGAAAGTTGAGCTTGGCATCAAGTAAGGTAGAGATCGGTGTGCAATTAAGGCAAGGGGGCAATGAACATTTGGAGGAGAACACTATGGTTAAACCTTCTCATGAGTCAAATCCTGTTGATGTGACACAACAAAAGACGCAAAGGCAATCTTTCAATCATTAGAATCCAAGTATTGTCGCAGGATTTCGAAGCTCGGAAAGGGATCCGAATGAGACGCAGAAGGATGTGTATGACCTGTTGGATAAGAGGCTAAACGATGTTGAGTGTGTCAACATATATGGATCTGTGCACCAGAAAGATCTTTGCTTGGTTTCAGATCTGATCATCCCTCCAGGGTTCAAAATGCCCAAATTTGACAAATATGGTGGAGTTGGTTGCCCGAAGACGCACTTGACCATGTATTGTCGTAAAATGACTCCATTCATCCATGACGAGAAGTTGATGATCTTTTGCTTCCAGAATAGTTCGACAGGTTGCGCAACCAGGTGGTATGCTCAATTGGATGCCAGTTGTATTGGTACGTGGGAAGATTTGGCAAAGGCATTCCTTACTCACTACAGATATGTGATGGAAACAACACCCAATCGCACAACACTCACAAAAATGAAGATGAGATCAGGTGAACACTTCAGAGAATATGCAGTGAGATGGAGGGATGTGGCGATGCAAGTTAAACCTTTTTTACCTGAAAAGGACATGGTAGACCTTTTGGTTCGAACACTTCCATATCCATATTTTGAAATGATGTTTAGTAATTGGCCAGATGATTTTACTAAACTCATTCACGTTGGAGAGATGATTGAGGACGCCATTTAAAGTGGAAAGATTGTAGTTACACTGGAAAATGACAAAGGACAAAGAAAGAGGAAAGAAGGTGAAATGGGTGAGCAGATCTATATTGGGTGTGTGGATCGAAAGCCCGAGCTGCAAATCAATCCGAGACTGATCAATTGTCGATCCCAATTGCTGATCTCCTACCACTACTGGTCCAGAATCAATTTATCTCCCCAATAGCCATGAAAACAGTTCCTAACCTATCAGCCAGAAGTTATGAGTCGGACAGTAAGTGTGATTATCATATGGGTGTTGTTGGGCATTCAACAGAAAGTTGCAGGCAGCTAAAGGAGAAAGTTAGGGACTTGATCAAGAGTGGGACACTGACTCCTGAGCTTCTCGAGCGATGGAAGGTCGCGTAACTTCAAATCAATCAAAGGAAGAGAAGAAAACTTGTAAAAAGGGAGAAATTTTCGAAACTTTGAAACTCCCATTGCATGAGCATGGCATGTGCTCATCATTTTAAAATTTAATGATGTTTTAATGTTTCCGCTAGTTTAAATTATTCTCTCTTGTTTCAGTAATTTTTGTAAATGAAAGAGAAAAAAAAACTTTCTTTGGAATATATGTTGCAAGGTGTTCACCATTTAGAAAGGTCCCCGATGAATTCTAAGAAGCATTTTGAGGGATGATAATCTTTGTCCAGACAATGAGCAAAGGAATAATGAATTTTACAAAAAAGAAAAAAAAAGATTTTTAAGTGATAACTAGGAGTTTGTCAACATTGTGCCCAAAACACGAACACAAACATCCCTGAAACCAAAATAAGTTTCTGAGACCAAATCCTCACATTTTGCTTTGAAACAATACAAAAATCAACTTGGCCTACCTTATACATTGGGACAATCATTTCAAAAGGCCAAAACCATCACATTTCTATGTCACGGGGTAAAGTTTTTCGAAAAGGACACATTCATATCATTTTTGTGTCCAAGAACACGTTCATATCATTTTGGTTGTTAGACATGCCTCTGCTACCCTTGCGATAAATTGAACCAATCTTCACTCCAACTCATTAGAATATAAGATTGCTCGAATCTATTCTACAAAGAGGTCATCTGAATAAAAAGGGGTAAGAACATCAATCCAGGAATTCCCATCGAAAAAGAGAAAAAATGAAAAAAATGAAAAAAAAAAAGAAGAAAAAGGCACTTGGAATATCCAGAGGAGTCCAACGAAGTATTTTTAAAAGAGTCATTGTTTTCAAAAGATTTTGAAAAATGTTTTTCAGAATTGGTTTTCGAAACTCGTTTTCATGAGGAACATCTTCAATGAAAATGTCCAATCTTGAAGTGATAAATGGCTTTCTTTCATACTCCCTTCACTTGCAGTAAAATGTCCATAGTTGTTCCCCTTTGAGGCTGATTAATCTCTCTTCAAATCAACCCTAATCAAGAATCACTCTCCACGCTGGGGGGCAAAAGTGAAGAAGGATTTGCCTCAAAGGCAAGGGTTTGCGCTCAAAGTTTGAAGTGGGGGCATCCCAACGATGATTGAGTCCACAAAGAGGCATTGAGGTCACTCCATCAAGAAAATCAAATCAAAAGTCAAAAATTAAGTGGAGAATGAAAAAAAAAGTAGAAAAGGATGAAAATGAAATAAAAAAAATGAAGAAAGAAAAAAAGAGAGAAAATGAAATGAAAAAAGAAAAAAGAGAAATTTGAAACGCAAAGTGAAAGTGAAAGGGAAAAGATGGAGAACTCGGAAAAGTATTGAATGGAGGAAGGAACAAGTGTGACAAGGTTCTTCACGGGGCAGAAAATTGATCCTTGATTCAAACACCCTTAAACACATTTTGGGTCTTTTTATCCTTTCTTTGGCAACACTGAACCATAGCCTACGTTACATGCCTAATAAAAGTTCATCTTTGATCAAATGAGGATATTCGAGAAGAGGTTTTTCCTTAACAAAAAGGACAGTCTTTTTATAAAAAAATGTTTTGGTCAAAACTTTCTAAAAAGAGTTTTCGGGTTAATTTGGAGTTTTTCAAGTGCCAAAAAAAAAAAGAAGAAGAAGAAGAAGAAGAAAAAAAAGAAAAAAAAAGAAAGAAAATAAAAATATAAGGGAATAAAGCTCTAGGGTGAAAACCCAAAAGGGCAGTCTAGAGCAATAATGGGAATCCACAAAGCCTCCTGAAGTTTACAACGAAAAACACTCACCAAAAAATGAGACCACTATCGGATAAATGAGTTAGGTAATCAAAGGGAGTTTATCCAAAAGGAGCCAGTTCATTGAAGTCATGTCCTTGATGATATTTTCTCCTCACTTGTCAAACCATATGCCCCAGATATCCAGTGTTGACTCAAATCATTTTGAATAAATTTTGATTTGATTATGTTTTGAAAATGGCTTCAAAAAAAAACAAAAACAAAACAAAACAAACAAACAAAGAAAAAACAAACAAAAAAGAAAAGGAAAAATTTTGCAAACGGATTTCATTCCATTTGTGAGTCAAGGATGAAGCACATTGGTTACTTCCAAAAAGTCAAAGTTTCATGATTAAGGGGCATTCTAAATGGTGTTCGCCAATTCTGATTTGGAAAAAAATAATGATGTTTTTCACAAGATTTGCATGTAGAAAATTAGTGATTTTGAAAGATTGGAACAATACATGTTGCTTGCATGACATTCTCATAAGGCAAATGTGGTAATGTTTTCAGAAGTGATGGTTTCTTGTGGAGTTGTTTTGAACTGTGACAGGTCTAAAAAAGGATCAATCATGCGACTAACGAGTCAAGGCTTTCGATTGAAGTTGATCATCTCCAAGTCAGGTTCAAAGCTTAGCAATGGATAACAAGGCATCTGATAAAAAAGGGAAGTTAATTGAGAGTTCATAGTTTTTGGGTAGTTCTTAGTATTTTTAGAAAAAAAAAATACAGAAAAAATGGGGTGGGTTTGAAATTTTTTGGAGGGTTGATAGTTTTCTGGGTAGTTCATAATATTCAGGCAGTAGAAAAAAATACAAAAACAAAAAAAACGAAAAAATAGAAAAGAGGGGTAGAAATTTCGAAAATGACTTACATTTAGAGAGATCTCTACGTGTTCACTTGATTTGTCTTCTTCTCTATCTAGTTTTCTAGAGTGGTGATTTGTTTTGGGATACCAAGATTTGGAAGTGCCTTTTTTAAACTGGTAGGGGGGTTTGGTTTGGGTAGCCTTTAGGAGTTCAATGCCAGAGTTTGATGGCTATTCACGGTGAATTGACTGTGAAACGAGAGTTTTTGCAGCAGAGGTTTCAGAGAGAGAGAGAGAGAGGAGCTTCGTGTAGTTAGAGAGAGAAAGGAAATCAGAAAGTGAAGAAGGTGACGAAGAAGAAGAGTACGGCAAGGCAAGGCAAGGGATTAGGTTACTTTTGGGAAAAATCTAATCTTGAGGTGGTATGGTTTCTAAAACTTTCAATTCAATCCCTAGTTTGTGGTCTTATGGTTTAAACAAGGTGTTGACTTTCTATTTTGTTCGATTAAGTCCATGTCAGGTTGTTTTTAATTAAGATTAAAATTAATATGAATATAAATTGATTTGAATTAGTTTCTATTATTAAAGTTCGAAAATAGTAATATTCAAGAAAAAGAAAAAAAGAAAGAAATAAAAAAGGGGAAATTAGATTCAAGTCTCATTAATTTAAAAAGAAAAAAAAAAGAAAAATGTTAGATTTAAATTAATTTAAGAAATTGTTGTAAAAAAATTAATTTAAAGAATCATATGTATATGTTCACATTTGTCATTCACGCCACCTAGCATGTTTAAGATGTATTAATCGTAGTCACTTACCGTAATAAGGGAGTCTTGGGTAACAGTGCTCGGGCACGATCTCCCGAGGATCTCTTTAGACCGGTCTTCTTTGCGGATACCCCCATAATGCATGGGAAGGGTTGGCAAGGTCAAACTTTGGTAGACTTTGATTAATGCATAAATTAAAACCAATCTTATCATGCATTTATATTGCCATCCATGCGGCGAAATAAATAAGGTTGGTAAAGGTCGTTTTTAACTATGACGGGTGGACCTTGGGTAATTGTGCTCGAGCACAACCTCCCCGGCCCCATTCCGAGATCGGGTACTTTTGCGGATACCCCCATAATGCGTAGGAAGGGTCCCCAGGAGTTATTCGAGTAAACGACCCTTTACTAATCAATTAAAAAAGATCAGATCATGCATCATTTGCATTACACACATTTTTATTAGTTAGTTGAATTTTAAGTAATATAAGCATAAAATAAAATAAAATAAGACGAAAAAAATAAAATTCAAGAAAAGAGAAAAGAAGGAAAGGAAAATATAAGATGAAAAACTAAAAGCAATCTTTTATTTTAGACCTGTAATAGATCTAGATTAGACTAGAGGTACCGTCACTTGACGGGCGTTTGGGGGTGCTAATCCTTCCCCACACGTAATTGACTCCCGAACTTAGAATTAGGTTGTAAGACCGGACCTATAGGTTTAGTAGGTCCCTCACCAAGCTTTGGACCTCATTAGGCTAGTTAGGTTGTTTAGGTGACTAATCACACCTAGAAGATAATTAGTGGCGACTCCTCAAATTTTAGTCGTTTCGATAGAGTTCCCCGGACTCGAGCGACACGCTGTACGAACGCGATGAAGCTATCAACAGCCTGGCGAGACTAAAGGATAAAAATAACGAGCAAATGCTTGAATTTGAACCCGATAACGGCTAGTTGGCTTGAGAGACTATAGAAACTCAAATCTAACCGTTGAGTTTAAGTTTTGGAACATAATTGAAGATCCAAACAATTTTCTCTCTCCATAATTTCGAAATCCCAACAGTCCAATTAAGCTTTGCTCTCACTCCAACCTTTCTTAGTTGCTTGGATCTTTGTATTTGCGCTTAAAGATCACATCTTTAATTTGTTTTGGGCATGATGTTGTATATTATGATCTTTTAGGATTGTTTCTACACTCTTAGAACTTTGCTTTTGTGATTGGTTAAGTGCGGGTTATGCACTTGTGTTTGAAACTTCGGTTTTGAAGCTTTGTGATTGTTAAAAGGTGTTATGAAGACTAGGTTAACTTCACTGATAGTGGATTTTGAAATCCTTAGTGTGTGGTATCCAAGGTAGAGGACGTAGGCGTGAAAGGCCGAACCTCTATAAACTAAATTGTCTCCTTACTCTATTTACTTTCCACTATTCAATTGTTAACGTTTTTATTTATTTCCTTTATAGTTTCATTTGCTTCGTTTGCAGTTTTGTTCTTTATATTTCATTAGTGTCTTTAACTGCCTGTTTTGAACTAGTGTCTTTAACACATTTCAGAGAACCCAAAAATTTTCGTTAAGTGCTATTCACCCCCTCTAGAACATCAAGTGGACCAACAATTAATATCAGAGCCTGACTCTTGAATAGATCGGACTAACAGCCACAAGAGTGATCTACGATGGCATCATCAACAAGTCTCAACATAGCTGCTGAAGGACTTTCAATCAACCGTCCTCCTTTATTTGATGGCCGTAACTACCAGTTCTGGAAATCCCGGATGTTGAACTTTATTTGTGCAACAGATTATGAAATGTGGGAGATTATCTAGGAAGGGCCATGGAAACCAACTAAAAGAGTTGAAGGGGAGTTCGTTGACAAGCCTAAAGCTGAATGGATGCAAGATGATATAAAGAAATTTCAGCTGAACTTTAACGCCATTAATACCCTTCACTATGCACTGAATGTTACCGAGTTTACTAGAGACTCATTGATCGATAGGTTCAGTAGTATCACTAATCGACTAAGTCATTTGGGAAAAAGTATCCCAGAAAGTGAATGAGTAAAGAAGCTATTGAGAGCACTGCCAAAGTCTTAGAATCCTTTAACCACAACCATTCGAGAATCAATAAATCTCAACAACACTACTTTTGATGAAATTTGTGGATCTCTACTTACTTATGAAGTAGAGCTAAGGAGTTGTGAAGATGATGAGAAGAAAAAGGCTATTGTGAAGAAAAGAGGCCTAACTCTAAAGGTCTCTGCTTTTGAAGATGAAATTGATAGTTTGACTATTGATGACACTGATGATGAATCTGATGAAGAGACTACTCTCTTTACCAGGAGATACGAAAAACTCTGTGGTCGAAGAAACCGTCTCTACAAGACGAACTTCAAGAGAGACAAATTCAAAGGTGAAGTTTAGCAAGCAGAACCAAGTGATATGCTTTGGGTGTAGAAAGCCAGGACACATCAAGACTGATTGTCCTTCGAACAACAACGAGAATCAAAAGAAGGATAAGAAGAAAAAGAAGGTAATGATGGCTGCAACGTGGTCTGACAGTGATGCTTCTTCAGCTGAAGGTAGTGACGTTGATGAAGACATTAAAGCCAATCTCTGCCTCATGGCTAAAGAAGATGAATCTGAGGTAGTTGTTGAACCTCTTATTTCTTTTGATGATCTTCAGTTTGAATTTGATAGCTTATATTATGATTTTGAGAAATTAGCTTCGAGGTATAGAACCCTCAAAAAGTTAAATTCTGGATTGATGAATGATTTAGACTGTTTAAAGAAGGAACTAACAAGCATGCAGGAGTCAAAGAACACACTTCAGGATGCATTAAAGCAAGCAACAAAGGAAAAAGAGAAACTTGAGCATGAGTTGAATGAGCTCAGGAAAGCTGACAGTAATGTCACTAATTCCTCTAGAAGCAATCGCTTCAATGGTAATAGGAATCAAAGGAACTTTAGGCCGAGAGCTATGGTGTGCTATATTTGTGGCAAGAAAGGCCATTAATCTCTAATTGTTATCAGAGGGATTGGAATAAACCTAAGATAAAAAAAGATCTGTTTACTAACCAACAAAGAACCATAGCAATATGGGTTCCTAAATCTACAAACTAGAGAATTATGTATGCAGGTTGAACATGAGCAAATTGGAGAATGTTTGAAGGCTCAACCTCAAAGAAAGTAGCCGTGGTATCTTGATAGCGGCTGCTGTAAACACATGACTGGTGATAAAGAATAGTTCGTTATTCTCACTAAGAAGCAAGGCAAAGATGTCACTTTTGGAAATAACTCCAAAGGGGAAGTTCAAGGAGTTTGTACTATTGAAGCAAGCACTTCAACAATCAAGAATGTTTTATTGGTAAAAGGTCTCAAGTACAATCTACTTAGCATCAGCCAACTTTGTGACAAGGGATGGAGAGTCGCCTTTGACTCTCGAAGCTACCAGGTTAATGACATCAATACAAACAAGCTAATCTTCAACGGAAAGAGACACGAGAATGTATATATTGTCTACCTAGATGACTTGCAAATGAACAAGGAAATGTGTCTCATGGTGAATGATGTCTCTAATAGCTGGTTGTGACACAAGAGACTCGATCATGCAAGTTTTAGCACCATTACTAAACTCATTAGTAAGGATCTTGTCTCGGGCTTACCCAAACTGAATTTTAATACTAACAAAGTTTGTGAAGCTTGTCAGTTTGGCAAATAGGTAAGGAGCTCCTTCAAATCCAAAAAAAATAGTTTCTACAATGAGAGCATTAGAGTTGCTGCATCTAGACTTGTTTGGCCCCATTGATGTCACTAGCATGGGAGGTAAATCTTATGGGTTTGTCATAGTTAATAACTTTTCTAAATTTACCTGGGTTTATTTCCTTAGTCATAAAGATGAAGCTACTGATGTTTTTGCTAATCACTGCAAGAGAGTCCAAAATGAAAGAGGCTTCACTATTATAAGTATTAGAAGTGACCATGGTGGTGAGTTCGATAGTCATATTTTTGAAGAATTTTGTAATGAAAAATGTTTTTTTTGTTAACATAATTTTTCTGCTCGTAAAACACCACAACAGAATGGGGTGGTGGAAACGAAAAATAGAACCTTAAAAGACATGGCTCGAACTATACTTTGTGAGAATAACCTTTCAAAATATTTCTGGGCTGAAGCCATTAATACTTCTACCTATGTTTTAAACCGTGTTTCAATCAGACTCATTCTTTCAAAAACACCCTATGAACTTTACAAAGGCAAAAAGCCCAATATTTCTCACTTTAGAAGCTTTGGTTGTAAATGTTTTATTCTTAAAAATAGCAAACACCCCATTGACAAGTTTGATTCTCGTAGTGATGAAGCTGTTTTTCTTGGATATGCTTTGAGCTCAAAAGCATATAGAGTGTTTAACAGAACATTTTTAGTGGTTGAAGAGTCTATTCATATTGTTTTTTATGAGACTGATAGTCCACCGAGAAAGGTTGTGCAAGATGACGATAATGCAGGTATTAATGAGACGAACAGGAAAGAAGCGGTGACCACTACTGACACTAATGAGAAAGCCACTGAAGAGATCAATGGAAATCCTCCAATTGGAAGTCTTCAGAGGCAAGAGCAACAACATGAAGACCTCCCAAAAATATGGAAGTATGGAAAAAGTCATCCTCCAGATTTGATCATTAGACGTTTGTGAGTTTACTGCCTTTATATCCCAAATTGAGCCTAAAACATTTGAAGATGCTAAAAAAAGAAGAAAGTTGGATGGTTGCAATGCAAGAAGAGCTAAACCAGTTTGAGAGGAACAAAGTGTGGACATTAGTGCCACCACCAATAGACCATCTCATAGTGGGCACAAAATGGGTTTTTAGGAACAAACTAGATAAGACTGGCCGAGTTGTCAGAAACAAAGCAAGATTAGTTGCAAAGGGCTACAACCATAAAGAAGGGATAGATTATGATGATACTTTTGCTCCAGTAGCAAGACTTGAAGCAATCAAACTCCTTCTTGCCTTTGCATGCTATAGGGACTTCAAGCTATACCAAATGGACGTGAAAAGTGCCTTCCTTAATAGCCACTTTCAAGAAGAGGTATATGTGGAACAGCCACCAGGCTTTGAAGACAGCAAACATCCTAACTATGTGTACAAACTTCACAAAGCTCTCTATGGACTCAAGCAAGCACCTCGGGCTTGGTATGAAAGGTTATCTAAATTTTTCCTGGACAAAGGGTTCACAAGGGGAAATATAGATACTACTCTCTTCATTAAAAAGAAAAAGTTCGATTTCCTTATTGTTCAAATTTATGTTGATGATATTATCTTTGGTGCCACTAATGAAAGTTTGAACAAGTATTTTTCCAAAGAAATGCAGGGAGAATTCGAGATGAGCATGATGGGAGAACTCAATTTCTTCCTAGGACTTCAAATCAAACAATGCTCTTTGATGCCATTCAACAATTTCTTCCTAGGACTTCCTTAATACCCACTTCTTGATGCCATTCAACAAATTCCAAATTATGCAAAGTTCCTTAAGCAACTTTGTACCAACAAGAAAAGGTTGCAAGGTAAGGTAAGTATAGGAGCTAATGTTTCTGTTGTGCTTTAAAAGAATTTACCTCCTAAGTGCAAGGATCCAGGTACGTTTTCTATTACTTGTTCTATTGGAAGAAGTATTATTGAAAATGATATGCTTGATTTAGGTGCTTCTTTGAGCGTAATGCCTTATTATTTTTATAAATCTTTGAATCTTGGTCCTTTGAAAAATACTGACGTTATTCTACAGTTAGCTGATGGATCTTTGGTTCACCCCAAAGGTGTTTTAGAGAATGTCTTAATTAAAGTTGAACATTTGATTTTTCTCATTGACATCTTTGTTATGGAGATGGAATATTTGAAAGATTAATGTCCTCTTCTGTTAGGAAGACCTTTCCTAAGAACTTCTCAAACCAAGATCGATGTATTCAATGGTTCATTGACCATGGAATTCAATGGTGATGTTATTCATTCTAGAATTTCATCTAAATTACCCTTGAAATCTAACGATTTTGTTTGTGTTGTGGAGACTAAAAATGTTAAGAAAAAAAAAGTGAAGAATCTTCATCAACGCCTGATTAGATTTCCAAAGGAAGACAAAGGATAAGGGACATTCGACAACGCTATAATGAGAATTTCCACCAATTTTTGGAGAGATTTAAGAAATTGTGTGCCGATTGCACTCAACATGGATTTAAAGAAGGAATTTCAATTCAAATTTTCTATGGAGGATTAGGACTTAAAGATCGAGTTCTTGTTGATTCCTCCAGTCACACCCAATTATTCAGAAGAACCTCAGAGAATGCATACTTTGCGCTTGAGGAATTGTCTCGAAGGACGAAATTTTCAATCTCAAAGAAACTGAAAGACAAGCTTGAAGTCAACAACCATCAAGGAGTTTAGCCACAAAGAGAGGAACAAAGCATGGAAGCCAAAGCACCGAGGGATGCGGCGCAAGACCACCGAGCCAACCTACCAGGCTCGGCCTGCCGCAGGCCGGCCATGCCCGTGCCAAGCCTGCATGCTAGGCCGGTTGTGGCCCAGCCATCACCGCACCAGGCCTGGCCAAAACCGGCCACCACCATGCCATCCCCGCGCCATGCCGAGCTAGGACTGGCCACATCTATGGCAGGACCGGCCATGTCCATGCCATGTCCACGCCAAGATCAGCCATCACCGTGCCACCACCGGCCATGCCCGTGCTGCCTCATGCTCTTTACCCATTCCAAATCCTAATTTGATTCAACTTGAAGTTCTCAAAGCCATCAATGATACTCTCAAAATCATTATGGACTTGTTGAAGGAATACATCAATAGTTCCTTCACCCTTCAAGAATAATTTCTTTAAGTCAGTCTAGCCAAAGACCTTAAAGAAAGGCGCTTATTGGGAGGCAACCCAATATTTTTACTAACCCTTAATTTTATTTATTTTCTTTTTCTTTTTCTTTTCAGGATTTCATATTAAGGAGGCAAAGGAGAGCAAATGGAGCTTATGATTTGGATAATTGCAAAAAAAAAAAAAGCAAAAGAACTCGAAAAGGAGTTAAGTTTCATTTATATGCTATGAATGCCATGATTGATGCTTTGAATTGCTTGATTGGGTCGACACTTTCTTTGTGAGTCAAGTCTTTCATTAGCACATCTATTTAGTCATCACACTTATGAGGGACACAACACATATTTGCACATACATGATTTTTCCAAAAATTTCAAACACTCAAAATTTTTGATTTTTTTTGTTAAACTTCATATATTGAGGACAATGTGTCTTTTAAGTGTGGGGGAGAGAGTCTACATGCATAGATCCATGACATAAATTTTTTTTTTGGAAAATTTTGAATTTTCCATGCATATATTAAGCAATTAATTTGATTGTGATTGATGAATACTTAGAATTTTAAGAATGCTTTATTCATTGATTGATTTTTAGCATGTCATCTTATTTCTTAGAATTTGGTATAATTAGAGTTTGTGATATGAGCTTATTAATTTATTGCTTCTATAATTATCTATTTTTAGAACTTGTGTTTAATCTTGTTGAAATTACAATTATGAAAGTATGTTATGGATATGTCAAGAAAAAGTGTGGGGGACTACTTATATAAAGGGTAGTTTAAAAAAAATCTTTTCAAAAGAAGTGTTTTCATGAAGAGGAGAAGAGGTATTTATGATCTTTCCTCTGTCACTCTTTAAAAACACAGGAGTTAGTAACCCTGAAAGAGATTAAAGACATGGAATTGCGGAAGTATTGTCCCTCTGGAAAAAGAAAGAAAGAAAAGGGAGTTAGTAACCCTAAATCATGAACACTTCAAGGTTAGTAACCTTATTTTCTAAACAATTACCCTTAAAAATCATTATAACCCACGAAAACCCTTGATTTGTATCCATGACATTATTTTCCTTTGAGTAATGGAGATAAAGATGAAAACATAAGCTTATGGTAAGTAGTGGTTATAGGATGTGAGGAATGGTAAGTGATTAGAACTACTTTAATTATGGTTACTTAATAATGAAGATGCTTGCTATTTCTTGATCTTTTGAATTGAGTGCTCTTATTATTCTTTCTTATTCTGATTTCATGATTGCATTAATCCTTGATATATGTATGCATTCAAAATCGATTTCTCCGAAAGAATGATTTGCATTAGTTTAGTTTTTATTTTCTTAGTTTTTTATGCACTAGTTTGCTAGGGACTAGCAAAGGTTTAGTCTGGGGGAAATTATGATCGAGCCAAAATTAACCCTATTTTTATGATCATTTTCCTATACTTTTTGGTATTTTTATGTGTGATTTAGCCCCTATTTTGTAAGTATTTCTGTTTTTAGGTCTTGAAGAGAAGAAAAGTGGAAACTTGATGTTTTCACTATTTTTGGAGCTAATTTGATGAATTTTGTCACAAATATGGACTTAGCAATTTTGAGTGAAGATTTGGAGATTCGAAGTTCATGATTGAAGATTTATTGAAGACAATTTCAAGATATGAAGACCATTGAAGAATTATTTCAAGAAGCAAGAATTGAGGATTGAGCTTTAATCGCGAATGAATGAAGACATGCTATGGAAAAGACTTGAAGACATGGAATTATGAATATTTTATATGGGATAATATTCAGCCCATATGAGTCCACAATTGGAGTCAAATCCCCAATTTGTGCCGCACAAGCCCAAGGAAATATTCAATTCTCGCAACCCTTTCTTAGTTAGAATAGGATTCTGCGCAGTCTTGGTAAAAAGACCATAACTTTCTACTCATACTTCTAAAAAATGCGTGTGAGTAGGCGTTGAAAAGAGGACTTCGAGATCTACAACTTTTCTTTGAAGTCCAAAGCCCATTTCTGCCATCTTCAAGCCCGAAATTGCTGTCGAAATTTCTGCACTATTCCAGAATTTTCCTGAAGACCAAATTTTACTCTAGGAAGACTTTTAATCCAATTTGGAGACCAAGTCAAGACCTCTAAACCGCCCTAGGCTCTTCCACTATAAATACGCACCTTATGTTAACCCTAGAATAACAATTAGATCTAGTTTTTAGAATTTCTTTTCTATTCTCTCTAGTTTTTCTTCTAGTTTTCAAAAGGGAGTGTCGACACCTCTCTTTTCTAAGAGAGGTGCTATACCCCTAGGTGCCGCCCAAGGGAGGATTTCGCCTCTTTGTTTTGTAAGTTTTCTTATGGCTCTCATGGATTTTTCCAAATTTATGAGTAGCTAAATTCTTAATACTTCTTATCCTTTGGTGAATTTAATCAATTAATTATGGTGAGATTTGTGTGCTTATAATTTGATATCTGTTCTTTATTGATAGTTTGCTAATCTTTGTTTTATTTTATGATCTTGATGATTATTGATTTATGTGGCCAGTATTGATATAATTGGATAAATCTATAGTTAAATCAAACTTAGGACGGCCAATCCAAGTTTGATTGTGAGGTAACAAATTGAACATCATACGCCAAGGGTTCAATGGGATTGGTAAACCTTATAAATTCTTGTCTGTGATATGCTTGTATTAATAAGTTTGGTTATGCTTGTTATGCATGTGTGAATAATTATTCTTAATGCATTGTTCTTGGCAACTTTCAAGCCCTACGAAAAAAGTTTGTTGTTAAGAATAATAGGGATAATTTAAGCCCTACGAAGGAAATTTTATCTATATACATGTTAGAGATTTCTCTAGACCAATTATTTAATTAAAAATAAAATATTAAATTCATCTTTTAAATCAAGGATCCATAGTTAATTTGATTGATTTCTACCATTGGAGAAAAGTATGCTTTCTTATTATTGTTTTCTTTATTAATTGCCATAGTTTAGATTTAATTTAGTTTGCTTTATTTTTAGTTTGATTGCTTTTCTTTATAATTGGTATTTTTAATTCCCTGTTTTATGAGTAATTCTTAGAGAGGATTTATCTTTGGACAAGTCCATTCCCCTTCTCTGTGGGATACGACCCCTGCTTGCCCTATCTACTTAGTTAGGAAATTCTGGGGATTATTTGTGATTTGCTGACGACCGATCATCCAAAGGAATCTCACCTCATTGCTGTTAGGAGAATCTTCAGCTATCTCCGTGGTATCCAAAAAGATCCCTGTTAGATCTTTCAGGTTATTCTGATGTTGATTTTGCAGGAAGTAAAACAAATAGAAAAAGCACTAGTAACACTTGTTAGTTTCTTGGACAAATGCTAGTGTAATGGTCAAGCAAAAAGCAGAACTCAATGGCATTATCAATTGCTGAAGCTAAGTACATAGCTGCTGGAAGTTGATGTGTGTAGTCACCTATTTTTAGACTTATATCCTTTGGTTTATATTTGTTTCCATTTGCGATTAAGGACATTCGGGTCAATTCTTAATTTTTTTAAGGATATTTTGGGTAGATTTTCTTATAGCTTGCATTTTGCATTATTTCAATTTTAACATTGCATACATCGCATTAGCATATCATATTTGCATGACATATTTCGCATACCATAATAAAAAAAGAAAAATTAAGCACTTTGGCTAGGGCTACTCTCAATTGGACTATTGGTTTTAGAATTAATCTATTTGCTTGCCCAATTGCTTATTTGGTTCATGATGGGCTTGCATTTAGACATCGACTTTGGGCTTGCATTCGAATCTTAGTTGTTGGACTTCCATTTATGGGGCATATTTCTTCTAGACCAATCTTACAAGGGATGGTTTATTCTTTATCAAAAGTATAAAAAAAAAAAAAAAAAAAAGAAAGAGAGAGGAAATAGAGAATTTGCATTTCATTTTTTACAAAGTACTTGTTTTACATTTTCTTTTACATTTCATGGCATACCGAAAATACCAAAAAGAGTCATTTACATTTGCAAGGACTTGAACAGTAAAAATGCAAAAGTGGAGAGGTCACGTGACTTTTACATTCTTACAAAAAAGGGGGGAATCTTCCTAAGTTGATCCCTAGCTTAGGTTCTTGAACTTCCTACTGTAAGAACCTATCTCTCACATACTCCGCACTGATGCCATAATTGAATCGCCATTTTGCCTCACAAGCCTGCAAGAAAGAGAGATAAGTATTAAAATGCATATATTTTGTCGCCACAATCATGCGAGTAGGACATTGTGAGAAGATGAGTGAAAATTGTAAAGAAATGGAGGGCCTATTCTTCACGGGTAGCTACTTTGTTAGACTGAAATGAGATGGCGGCAATGGAAACAAACACACAAGGCAGAATAATTACATAGATATTCTCGTCACCATTACATTTCAAAATGCATTTACACTCTCACACACTTAGGCATGCAATCTCAAATTCAAACTCATGCATTCATCACAAGACAGATTGTGCATATGCATTGAAAGCGTAATAAACAACAAGAAAAAAAAAACAGAACACCCTTTTGCATCATTCCAATTCAGTAGCATGTACTGTTGCATTTCAATTACATTGGCCATGATCATCGAGTCACATAGCATTGCACTTTTAAAGATAAATATTTTTAAAGCATACAGTAGGACAGTCGCATTCCATAAGCATTAAGCATTTGACATTAGCATTTAGCAGTAAACAGCATTTAGTTACATCCATAAGCAGCATTTCATGAGCATTAGTCCCCTTAGATTAGCATTTTAAATTCAAAGTGTTTTTTTTTAATTTTTCAAGGCAGGAGCATTTCATGCTTTCGCAACATGCATTTTTATTCAGTAGTGGCAATACATTGCAGCATATATAGCACAAACATCCCAAGCAGTTCTCGGCAATCATGAGATGGAGAATGAAGGCAAAAGCATGCTAAAATGCAAATAACAGCAAGCAGATTTCATCACCAATGAAAGTAACATATCAACAGAAATATTAAACAAAGGCAGGTGATTGATCATCGATACAGGAACCAAGCAAGCAGAGCTCAAGAGGCAAGCAAATCAGCAGTCAAGAAATATTTCCTTCAAACAATGAAGCAAGCAAGGCTTCAACCGCAGCAATAAGTCAGTATGACAAACAATTCAAAGCAATTCGCAGCACGGGAGCAAAAAGCAGTATCATGTCAAGCTAGAATGGATTCGATCAGTTAGAGGAGTGCATAAATGCTAAATGAGTGAAAGAAAGTTACCCGAAAGAGGCTTGTTGAACATTGATTGGCTTTCCAACTGAGTTGCTCAAGCCTCTTGGGCCTTAAAATACTGAGCTGGCACAGGTACCTGGAAACACAGAAAGATCAGTAAAGAAAGTTGAAGCAAGACAAAAATAAAGAACAGACAAAATAAGGAAAGTGGGGAGGAAATTTCACCCACACTGACACAACACACACTAGCACACAAACACTCTCTCTCATTTTTTTTAAGTCTCCCTAATCCTTTTTTTTTTGGAAAAAAAAAAGAAAGAAGAACCCCTAGCAGGAACCGAGCAAAAAACCCCAATCTCCCATGTTCAGACCCTTCACCCATTCATCTTTTTTCTTTGGTTTTTGAGCACATAGATATTCAAAAAGGAAAAAATATAGCTCCAAAATTATAGAATTTGATTGAAAGAACAAGAAAACCAGAAATTCCACAACCATAAAAAGAGACCAAAGTTCTAAAGAAAAACCTTACTTTTCCTTGTTTCTTGCCCACCTTTTTGCTCAACTTAGCCATGCCCTGCAAAAGATGACATAAATGAGTTATAGTTTCAGGTTAAAAGGGGGTTAGTAGTTAGGAGAGTTAAATCAAAACGTTATTCAGTCAGGATAGAGTAGTAGGGGAGACAGTACGCCGCCGGGATCCGGTGGTTTGAGGTTTCGGGTACGAGGGGATTGAAAGCTAGGGATCTCGGATTCGAGACCCGATTCGTCGGATCAGAGGTTAGAAGTAGGTTCGGTTTAGGTAGGATTTGAGGGCTTAGAGGCATTTCGAGGCAAAAATGAGACCAGATTCGGAGAGGGGAGGTTCAGGCGAAGCGTTTTTTAAAATTTCGGCATCCATCGGTGATCAAATGGGGCTCCGGTACGGTGGCCCGTGGAAGCCAGGTGGCGGCGTTTAGGGTTTGAGGAAGAAGAAAAATCTGAAAAAGGGGAAGAGAAGTTAGTATTTATACTAAGCCCTAGAGACCCGACCCGTCTTGGCCCGCCAGGCCCATTTGCAATGGGTAATCTCTGACGTGGGCCTTCATTCTTTACATATTTGGATTTTTTCAGCACATGGGCTTTCAACTTTTCTCTTTATATTTGGGCTTGTTAGTTGGTATTGGACTTAATTGTCAATGGGTTAATTTAAGTTGGGCTTGTGTTAGTTAAGTTTAGAAATTAAATTAATTAATTAAGTAACTTGAATAGTTTAGTCTTTGAATTTAGAAATTAAATTGCCTTTTAGTTTAGAATTAAAGTAATTTGGAAATTAGAATAAAATGGTTAGGAATAGATTTAATTCAATTTAAATAGGTGTCTTAGTTTAAACTTGAAAGATAATCAAAATTAAAAATAAAAAGAAATTAGGATTAGTTTCATATGCACCCATATCTAAATTCCACATCTATATTTCCTTACATTGCTGATTATGCCATGACATTTGAGATTAAAAAAAAAAAAACTTGATCCAATGATGGAACGATTAATTGGGACTTAGACAATCTTTGTTGGTCTCAATTTATCCTTTCTAGGCTTGGAATATCCGGATGGGGGGTCTTAGCCAGTATGAGTGGCGGGTGCCCGGACGATGTTCCTCGTATAATTATTTGGTAAAAATTGCATTTTATCGGAAAACATGCATCACGTGCATTCATGCATCTAGGGTTAGATTTAGTAATTTTCAAGTAATTGTTAAAAGAAAATCCAAAAAAAGGGAATTAAAATTGAAATAGAATAAAACCATTTTCTTCAAAATTAAAAAAGAGCTTGTGCTTAAGAATTGTTCTCTTTTAGTGTTTTTCAAGATTAAAAGTAAAAAATCAAAAAAAGAAAATTGAGTCTTTCAAAATCAAATAAAAAAAGGTTTTCAAAATACAAAAAAATTCAAAACTCAAAAATCAAAAAGAATTTCATCATGTTTAAGTTTTCAAATTGGGAAAGTTCCCACCAGTCTTCAAAGTATTCAATTTAACTCAGTTTTCAAATTGGGAAAGTTCCCACCAGTCTTCAAAGTATTCAATTTAGCTCAGTTTTCAAATTGGGAAAGTTTCCACCAGTTTTCAAAGTATTCAATCTAGCTCTTTTTTTTCAAATTGGGAAAGTTCCCACCAATCTTCAAAGTTTTCAATCTAGCTCTTTTTCAAATTGGGAGAGTTCCCACCAGTCTTTAAAGTATTCAATCTAGCACTTTTTCAAATTGGGAAAGTTCCCACCAGGTTTCAAAGTATTCAATTTCGCTCTGTTTCAAATTGGGAAAGTTCCCACCAGGTTTTAGTTTTCAATTTAGGGAAAGTTCCCATCATTTTCGGTTTTAGTTTTCAAAGTGAGAAAGTTCCCATCAAAAGCATTTTTTCAAATTGAGTCGTTTTAATGGCAAGTTTTAAAGAAAATCCTCTCATGAGGAGCCCAAAAAGAGAACAAACAATAAACGGGTTCAATGCCCAACATTCCTATTTCAAAAATCCAAAATCCATTTTATGCTTGTTTATTTGCTTCCTTTCAAAGATTTATAAAATTTTTTAATGGCATGAAAAATATTTAAGAACAGTAACAACCAATAATAGAAACCCACGTTAAGTCTAGACTAGTCAGTGCTGTCTTTCGACAAGCGTCGTGGGGTGCTAACCCTTCCCCACGCGTACCCGACTCCCGAACCTTTAAGACTCTGGTTAGAAGACCGTTTATTAGGTTTAGTGTTGCCTTTTCCAAGCTTAGGTTAATATTAGACTTAATAATCTGATAGGTGGCTAATCACACCTAGGTTAAAAAAGATTAGTGGCGACTCTGAAAATAGGAAACAGTAGTTCCCCGATTTCTTTAAGTCGTTAAACGGTAGGGTTCGGATACCCCGGAACCGTACGTTGCGACAATGTGCTCAATTGATATGGATTATGCATCAACTTCGAGATTTTGGAATTACCACGATGGAGGTGCCACTTTACAGTGACAACACTAGTGCGATCAATATCACAAAGAACTTTGTACAGCATTCTCGCACTAAGCATATTGAGATTCGACATCACTTCATCCGAGATCATGTGCAAAAAGGCGACATCAAAATTGAGTTTGTTAGTACTGTAGACACCCATTTTTGTCCATATCCTTTCAATTTTAATTAATTTATTTCTTAATTGGCACTTAGGTCATTTAGGGGCATTTTGGTCATTTTTACATTCAGGGGCATTTTGGTCATTTTAAATTCACATTATTTAGATTAACTAATTCATTCTTAGTCATCTAAATTGCATTTTGAAAAACTCAAAAAAAATCTTAGCATGAGCACCTTTGGCATTTTTGCATATTCAGCTTCATTTAGTAGTTGCATTTTAATCTTTTGTTTAAATCAATGCTATTTCTTTACATAGGAAGCATTATGGTCACTTACTAGTTCATAGTTAGCAATCCTCTATTTAATTAGCATGCTCTTTATTTAAGTTGCATTTAGTATATCCCATTTTTAGAAGTTGCATTTGCACATTCCACGTTCGATTTCAATTAGTAACTTGGTTAATCCATATGCGTTTTTGGGTTTTAGCATTGCATATATGTTTGATTGCATTCAAAAAATACAAAAATTGGAAAATTGAAAATCACAAAAAAAATCATTTATTTCTCATGGTAATTTTAATTAAATTGCATGGGCATGCATCATAGTTTTAGTGGATAATTGATGATTTAGCATTAAGCAATTTAATTACTTATTCTAATCATTTTGGGAAACTAATTTGCTTCAAGCTAACTTAACTAGATATTTCTTCATTTATTCAAAAAAAAAACTAGATATTTCTTCACATAATATAGCACAAATAGAACTTACATTTACAGTTTGCTACTAAATAGTTGCAATATGACATTGTCATTACAAAAATACAAAAAAATAGAAATGGCAATAATACAAAAAGGTTTTTATTTTCTTAAGTTCTATACATATGGGATGTCATGATCTCACACCTCCTGGTGCACCTCATTTCCCTTATGAATTGACTCTTGTTCTCCAAGCACTTTTCCTTAAAATGGCCTCAATGATCAAATAGCTTGCTTAGAGTGCCACTATTTAGACTTGGTGATTTCTGGCTTGCTGAGCATGGAGGAACTCAAACTCGCCACAGAAAACAGGTTTGATTAATGTGCCATAAGAAGCATGGGAGTTCACGGGAGATGCTGCAGAAGATGACCAAAGATCACGACAAGCCTAAATGGACTAGAATCCAGGGAAGTCATGACATTACAAAGGTAATCAAAAGATGAAAGGAAAGGGGGCAGTGCACGACACACCCAAAATAGAAATTGAAGCAGTTCAATCGCCTAGAGGGGTGACCACATGACAACTACAAGACCAGGGGAACAAACACGAGAACAGGATCAACATCATGCAATTTCTGCAACCCAAAGCATTTATGCGGTGAAAGATACACAGCAAACTCATACTCATGTTAAACATCAGTCATAGGCATTTGCAACTGGACATAAATAGGAGACATATAATTGATAACAGCAGAGGACCAAAGCAAAATTCACAGCATCAACATTGTAGTTTCCATGAAAAAGCAAGCAATAAACAAGTCCACGTGGAAATTAGAGGCAAATAAAGCTCAAAATGGCAAAGGCCAAGCAAGAACAGGTCATGGCAACATTTAACTCAAACCAACAGAAAATTCCCAAGCAGTTATACGGAAAGAGACAGTTACGAGAGAGAGAAGGAAATGATCTACCTTACAAAGCCACCTCATTGTAGCCAGCTAAAGACCTTCTCTCCCATCCTTATCATCACTTGCACAGAAGAAGACAGAGGAGGTGGTTAGAGAGAAAAGGGGAAGGGGATAGAGATGAATAGAGACTACACAGCATACACAACAAAATGGATTCCCTCTCATCTCCATTCTCTCTCTGGATTCTCTCGCTCACAACAAGACCAAATTCTCTCTACACAATTGGGATACAGAAAAAAAAAGGACTCAAGCACTCCCCTGAAAAAAAGCTCTCAAATTCCCTCTCATAAAAAAAAAAAAACCTCGCACTCTCTCCCTTCACCCTCGACACCCACTGGAAAACCTCCATCACAACACACCCTCTCACTCTCAACGACAGATTCTTCACCCCTCTCATCCTCTCCAGGCTCTCACAATCCCAAAAACAGATTCATCACAGATCTTCTCTCACGACTCATTCTCTCGACCCATCAGCTCCCTCGTATCGAAAACCTTCCCTCACACCAAACCTTTCATACTCTCCATAATCTCTCGGGTTCCCTCAAAAAAACACACACACACCCCACTGAAAAAAAAACAACCTTTCCTCCCGATTCAAAAAGAAGACACTCTCTCCTCACACCCTCTGGCTCCAAAAATTCTCTCCTCACACAAACTCTCATCTTCCTTTTCCTCCACACAAAAAACCACACACAAGAACACAAGCACACAAAAACAGGGGTTAGGGTTCGTCATAAAATTGGGGGCATTTTTCAAGAAAATTAAGGAGATGTTTAGGGAAAGTTGAATGATGAAGATGGAGGAAGAGATGTAAGGAAGAACATACCAAAAAGAGAAGATCATTCGATGGAGGAGTCACCGAATCTACGCATCCAAGGCTCGGGTCATCGATTGAAGGTTTGAAGGCTAAGGCTTTCAACTTTGCCAAAAATTGCAGCGGGTTGGGAAAAGAAGACCAGATTTGCGAAACCATAGGGGCGGCGAACATTTGAGATCCAAAAGTTTTTGCCTCGGATTTGGGTAGATCCACAAGGTTGAGGGTATCTTTTCGAGGTTTGAAGGCCATCTCTGAGATCAGGGAGGCGAGGCGGAGCTATCTGAGGCAATCGATGGTTGGATATCAGTCGGAATCCACTCTGGTACGGTGGTGTGAGGCTGAGGCGATTTCCGGCACAACCGAGGGCGGCGGCTAGGGTTTCAAAACCTTTTTGAAGCTTTGAGGAAGAAGACAAGATGAGGGTCTCCACTATATTAACCAAAACGGCGTCGTTTTAGTGCTCAATTAAAGAGGAATTCCTCAATTCAGGTAAAGATTCTAATTTCTTTCAATTGAGTCCTCAATTTAGTGCAATTAAATCCTTCGATTTTTTATTTAATTCACATAAAGACTGATACTTTTTTCCGTTTTCAATATAGTCCCTGATAGGTTTGTGTTTGTTAATTGATTCAATTTTGTCCCTGATTTAGAGTAATATTTATTTATTGATTCAATTTCGCCCCTGATTTAGGATTTTATTTTGGATTTATGCGGCCTAGTCCCTAATTTAAGGTTTATTTCTTAATTAAATGCAATTTGATCCCTGTTTTATTCAATTTGACCCATAATTTTAGAAATTATGCTAGAATTTTGCAATTAGGTGCTTGATTTACATTATTAGTATTTAATTTGTGCTTTTGGATCTTGAATTTTATTAATTAAGTATGGAAATTGGGATTTAGGTTAAAGATTGAATTTTTAATGAAAATTGTGTTTATTCATGACAAATTGGTTTTGAGATCTTGATGTTCAAGTTGAAAGTAATTTAAATGGATTTCATAATTTTGAATTAAGTTAATTCGGATTTGAAAAATTAAGCTTTTGACTTAAAGTTATAATTTTTCCTTAAATTAAAAATGACTTGAGGATGACATGTTAAGACACTTTGGGTCATTTTTAATTCTTGGAAAAAAACAAACCTTGGAGTTAAAAACCCAATTTTCCAAATTTGAAAATAACTTGAAAGAAATTGGTGAATTTTTTTTAAATGACTTTTTAATTTGGGAATTAAGATTTTTGGTCTAAAGATTTGATTTCCTAAATTAGATTCAATTGTGATGTATGTATATCCCATGAGCTATAGTCACATTTGTTTAAATTCAATTGTTCTTGTTTTGGTCTTTGAATTTAGATTTGCATCTTAATTTGTTTATATGCCTCCTGAACTTCGCTAATGATTTTCTTAGTGTGCAGAAAAGGTCCCCAGTAGACCCAGTCCGACCCATAAGTTTTTATTTCTTTTAGTTATTGTTAATTTGATAATTGGCTCGGTTAGGCCTTGGTTTGTAATAATTTAGTAAAGTAGAACTTAATTGCATGCATATCATATTTACTTGTCATAAACTATATATGTTTGCATATCACACCACCTTAATTCAATTAATAACCGTAACCCTTCCGAAGAGGGGGCATTCAGTGAGTGATCGAGTTTTCGGGGCCACTGAATGTCTCTGACGATGAGATGGCTTTTCTCGGGATGCGTCGGAGCTCCGAGCATATATCCCGAGAAGTGCTTTGAAAAACCCAGGTTACGTGAGTTAACTTTAACAATTGAACTATGCATTCATCATTTGCATGCATGTATTAATCTAGAGATAAGAAGAAGGAAAAATCCAAAAAAAAAGTGAAACTCAAAAAATCAAAAGAAGCAATAAAAGGTGTTTTCAAAAAAGGTTTTTCTCAAATCATGTTCTCTTATTCAAATTTCAAAATTAAGAAATGGGTAATTTAAACGTTTTCAAGGTAAGCATTTTCAAAAAAAATGTTTTCTTAATCAAGCAATCCAAAAGAAGATTTTGGAAACTAATAAAATTGGTCAAGTTTTTTGGAAAAATCAAAAAAAATGGAAAAAAGATTTTATCACAGCATTTTCAAAATTTCTTCCAGATGCGGAAGACTCAACAAGAGAACAAAAAGTGAAAGAGAATCGAGACAGAATTGATTGACGGTGTTCGATTATATTCTTCGAATTCTCGACATTGGTTTCAAAAATGGTTTTATTTTCTTTTTATAACTCCTTTTTAATAATAATCAAGATTAGGATTAAAAGCAACCAACTTTTCTTTTCGACCCATTAGATCTAGTTAGATTAAGAGGTATCGTCACTTGACGGGCGCTCCAGGGGTGCTGATCCTTCCCTGGGCGTAACTTAGATTTAGGTTACAAAGACCGGACCTTAGGTTTAGTGGGTCCATTGCCGAGTTTTGGACTTTACTTAACTTAAGTGGCCTTTAGGTGGCTAATCACACCTTAAAAAAGATTAGTGGCGACTCCATTTTCCAATGTCGTTTCGGCAGGGTTCCCCAGACCCGAACGTTTCAACAAGTACCCTGAAACAACTTGCTGGCATCTTTACTAAACCTCCTTGTGATGAGCATTTTAGTAGAATTAGGCATGAGCTTGGCATAATAGATTCTAGTAGCATTTAATTAACTGCTTCATGCATTTTCTATTAATGTCTTTAATTTGTACATACATATATGCATATACATACATACACAAAAACTTGTCAGATTTTTGCCCTCTGACATGAACTTTTTGTTTTCCCGTTTTCCGTACTACACGCGTCTTTTGAATCAGAATCTTTTTGAATTTCAAATTTCTATTTTTATCCTTTTTTAAGTAAGGTCTTTTCAAAATCCAAAAAGATTTCCTTTCTCTTTCCTCTTCCCGAAAAACTCTTTCTCTTCCCCAAAATTCTTCTTCTATTTAAAGTCTTTTTTCTTTCTCTGTTCATCCCCAAACCCTAATCTCATTATCTCTCTTCTATCATACACTCTCTCTCAAAATCGTTTTCCTCCATTCATTCATACCCATTCATATCCTCTGTTTCTACTCACTCTTGAAAGAATGTCAAACGGAGGGTCCTCCAAAGCGAAGAGAAAGCTCTCTGAGCTTGAGATAATTGAGGAAGAAGAAATCACAGTGCAAGCAAAAAAAGCAAAAGGCAGTTTCGATGGACCTCGACTGGTTTTCGGAAAGCTTCCAAAGGCAAACAAGATTGCGAATCGAATGAGAACGGAGGCTATTCGAAAAAGGTATGATGAAATCACTGAGTTTCAGATTATGGCTGCTAAGATGATAAATTGGGATACGTTTTTTGGTGATGACACTTATGGTGGAATTTATGATAATTTTAAGAGAATGAAAATGTTAGGGATATCGAACTATGAGTTTACTAAGCTTAGTCCCTCTTTGGTTAAGGAATTTTTTGTTGGTTAAGGGTCCAAGCTCAAAGAAGTTGCCAACCATGGAGGAGTAGCTAGGGCCATCTTGCAACCAAATAAGAAGTGGGGTTTCGGGAAATGGTGAAGTGGGGGTTTGGGCTTCATAGAAAGTGTAGAAAATGGCAGATTTGGTGGCTGGATTGACTGGGAGGTAGCCAGAATTAGTCGGAAGGGCCTCTTTGGGGAGGAGAGGAGTTGACTGGTGTGGAATTTTTTTGCTCTGATAAGTTGTTTCTAACAAAGAGAAAGAAGAGGGAAAAGGGGTCTAACGATGGCGATGTTTGGAGCTGATGGTCACTATGGAAGCAAAGGGGGCAAGCGGTGGCTTTGGTAAGGGGGTTAGGGTTTGGATAGTGAAGAAGAAGAAGATAAGAGAATGGATAAACAATAAATTATTATTTAAATAAATTAATTATATTTTTAAATCCTAAATTGATTATAGTTTTTAAATCTTAAAATATATTAAATTTCATGTTATAATTGGGATTATCACGCGTGTATTGCACAACTTGGATTATGTCTAAAAAAGTCCAACATTGAGCAAGTCCGAAAACGTGGCTCTTTTTTGTTCAAATTGAAATGTTTGGCCCTAAATTGAGTATAGCGGCAAACGTTTGGCCCTAAATTGAGCATTTAGCCCATATATTACAAACTACTTTTGTTTTAATTTATCGATTCATTTAAACTTTTATTTGTCCTCCTTGTCACTAATTATCTAAAATCACAATTTTCAAGCATGGTGTTACCTTTTTTTAATGTCAAAGTCTCGAGTGAACCTAATACTTTTTTTAAATTTGTATTATATATTGTGGAAAGTTATTTACATTTCGTCCATAGTCATCTCAAATTACATTAATTTGGATTATTACTTTTTGACTGAAAAAGTCCGTCTGAAAAGGTCCAATATTAAGTAGGTCCGAAAATGTTTGGTTCATTTTTGTTCAAATTAAAATGTTTGACCCTAAATTGAGCCTTTAGCCCATATATTACATACTACTTTTATTTGAGGGTATCGATTCATTTAAACTTTTATTTGTCCTCCTTGTCACTAATTATCTAAAATCACAATTTTCAAGCATGATGTTACCTTTTTTTTAATGTCAAAGTCTCGAGTGAACCTCATACTTTTTTTAAATTTGTATTATATATTGTGGAAAGTTAAATTATATTTCGTCCATAGTTATCTCAAATCACATTAATTTGGATTATTACTATTTGACTCTATTTACTAAGGATATAATTGTATCTACCCCCTCCCCCAAAACCCCCTTCCCCCATCCACAAACATATAATTTGTTTCATTTTTTTTTTTTCTTTCAAATTTTCGAATGAGTTTCAAATGATACTAATCAAACAATTGTCTCATATATTATCTACTACTTTTGTTTTAAGATATCGATTTATTTAAACTTTTGTTTGTCTCCCCAGTCACTAATTATCTAAATTTACAATTTTCAAACATGTTATTACTTTTTTTGAGTGAACCTCATACTTTTTTAAGTGAACCTCAAACATCAACTTTTCAAATGCACCTGTAGCAAAGCACGAACGAACAAAGTCTGGTAGATATATATACTTTTTTTTTTTCGATCTTGGTATATATAATATATGGGAAAATTTTAAAAAAGGGCGGTGTATCAGGAATATTTATTAATTGGTACCATTTCAAATTAAATCTAACAGAAAGGAAATAGAACTTTTAAAAATTGTTAAAGAGAAAATCGTATTGCCACTTTTACCCTCATTTGAAGTCTAATTTTTAATAATTACCCACCACTCCTTTCAATCTAAAACTTCAACGAGTAAACCCTAAATAAGGACAACAACGGCTGATGGAGTTCAAGACTTAAAGCTCACAAAAACAATTTCTAGATGGTTGCCTCATGAGTCTGAGCCTGTGATCGGTCGTTAGCAAATCACAAAATAATCCCCACAAAAACCTAACTAAGTAGATAGGCCAAGCAGGGGTCGAATCCCACAGAGAAGGGGAATAGACTTATCCAAAGATAAAATCTTCTCTAAGAATCACTCAAAAACAGGGGATTAAAAATAGTAATTATAAAGAAAAGCAATTAAACTAAAAATAAAGCAAAGTAAATTAAATCTAAACTATGGCAATTTAAAGAGAACAATAATAAGAAAGCATACTTCTCCTCCAATGGTAAAAATCAATCAAATTAACTATGGATCCTTGATTTGAAAGATGAATTTAATATTTTATTCTCAATTAAATAATTGGTCTAGGGAAAACCCTAACATGTATATTAGATAAAATTTCCCTTTTGAGGCTTAAATTATCCCTATTATTCTTTTAGCAATTAATTCCCCTTTTGAGGCTTAAAAATTACTAAGGAACAAAGCATTAAGAACAATTATTCATACATGCATAACAAGTATAACCAAACTTATTCGTGACAAATAAGGTTAACTAATCCCATTGACGCTTCTTAGGTTGACTCCAATTTGTTACCACACAATCAATCTTGAGGGGTTAGCTCTAAGCTTGATTTAACTATAGATCTATCCAATTACATCAATACTGGCCACATAAATCAATAATCATCAAGATCATAAAATAAAATAGAGATTAGCAAATTATCAATCAAGAACAAATATGAAATTATAAGCACACAAATCTCACCATAATTAATTGATTAAAATCACCAAAGGATAAGAAGTATTAAGAATTTAGCTACTCATGGAATTGGAAAAATCCATGAGAAACTTAAGAAAACTTACAGACTTTGAAGAACGATATCTCCCCTTGAAAAGCCTAGGGATATTGCACCCCTCTCTTCAAGAGATCGGGCGAAACCTTCTTCTAAATCTAGAGAAAAATAAAAGATGAAGAGAAAAAGAGATCTAGAATTGTATCTAGGGTTCTACATAAGGTGGGTTTTTATAGTGGACTAATTAGACTCCTAATAGACTTAGGAATCAACCCTAACAGCCCCTAGGTCGGTTTTAAGCCTTAACTCGGTCTCCAAGTTGGATTAAAAGTCTTCCTAAAGTAAAATTTGGTCTTCAAGAAAATTCTGGAATCGTGCAGAAACTTAGACAGCAATTTCAGGCTTGAAGATGGCAGAACTGTCGCAATGTGCGGGTCCGGGGTCCGAACCCTGTCGTTTAACGACTAAAAGGGGAAACTACTGTTTCTATCTATGGAGTCACCACTAATCTTTTTTAACCTAGGTGTGATTAGCCACCTATCAGATTATTAAGTCTAATATTAACCTAAGCTTGGCAAAGGTAACACTAAACCTAATAAACGATCTTCTAACCAGAGTCTTGAAGGTAGGGAATCGGGTACGCGTGGGGAAGAATTAGCACCCCCACAATGCCCGTCAAAAAGACGGCACTGACTAGCCTAGAATTAACTACGGGTTTCTATTATTGATTGTTTCTATTTTTAAAGATTTTCATGCCGTTAAACTTTTTTATTAATCTATGACAATAAACAAGCAAAATTTTTTTTTTTTATTTTGAAATAGGAGTGTTGAGAGTTGAAAGCGATGATTGAACCCCTCACTCAGTCTTTCTTCCCCGTTTATTGTTTGTTCTCTTTTTGGGCTCCTCATGAGAGGATTTTCTTTCAAACTTACCATTAAAACGACTCAATTTGAAAAAGAAAAAAAACTTTTATGGGATCTTTCCCCTAATTGAAAACTGAATGAGATCTTTTCCTAAATTAAAAACCTAAAAAAACTTGATGGGATCTTTCCCTAAATTGAAAATTTTGAAAACTGATGGGATCTTTCCCTAAATTGAAAACCTTAAAAACTGGATGGGATCTTTCCCTAAATTGAAATCTTTGAAAAACTTCTTGATGGGATCTTTCCAAATTTGAAAAACTTTGAAGACTTGGATTGAATACTTGAATTTTTCTTAGACTCTTGTTTGATTTTGAAAACCTTAATATTGCTTAATTTTTGAAATACTCAACTCTTTTTTTTTTTGTCTTTGGAAAACTAAAAGAGAACAATTCTCGAGTACAAACTCTTTTTAGTTTTGAAGAAAATGGTTTTATTCTATTTCAATTTTATTATTTTTTTGGATTTTTCATATCAAGTAATTAGAACCACTAAGTCTAAACCCTAAATGCATAAATGCACGTGATGCATGTTTTCCGGTTAAATGCAATTTTCCAAGTAATTATACGAGGAATACCGTCTGAACACCCGCCACTCATACTGGCTAAGACACCCATCCGGATATTTCAAGCCTAAAAAGGATGAATTGAGACCGACAAAAATTGTCTAAATCTCAATTAATCGTTCCATCATCGGATCAAAATTTTTTATTAACTCGCATGACAATAATATTTTGCACAAATTGCATAAAAGTAAACATGAATACAAATAAAATTAATCTATCGCCTTTTTTTTCTTTTTTGAATTCTTGATTATCCTGAAAATTGAATTTGATTTACCAACTTAAATCTACACTTTTATAAGAAAATTAAACAAATTAATCTACTCAATTAATAATGGAACTAAGTCTTAAACTAAACTAAGCCCAAATGCTAAATTAAAATCCAAGGCATAAATAAAAGGCCCAAAAGCATAAACGAATAAAGGACCAAATGCTAAAAGGGAAAAGGCCCAAGTCAGATTTACTACCAAGTTAGGATTGGGCCTTCAGGTCAAGCCATCGGGTCGGGTTAGGTCTGTATCACGAAACGGCACCGTTTAGTGCCAACCCCTTCTTCTTCTTCTTCTTCTTCTTCTTCTTCTTCTTCTTCTTCTTCTTCTTCTTCTTCTTCTTCTTCTTCACCCGTTCGAACCCTAGCCTTTAGGTCGCTAAACCAACGCCACCCTCTCTCTCTCAACTCTCTCTAGAAACCACCATAAGCCACCGATATCCTCACTAAACGGAGCCCTCCGACGCCGCCAAACCTCGCCCCTCTCTTCCCCGAATTCAGATCCACCCTCAAAATCCTTAAGTACTTCACAAATCGCCTTAAATCTAAGGAACTCACGACCTAAAGCCATCGTCAGCCCTTCTTTCTCCGACATTACCGGTGACTCTGTTCACCGTCAATCCCAACCCCGAAAAATCAGAAACGAGTCTCCCTCTTCCTATTTCTTCTTTGTTTTGGACTAAAAATCTCAACCAATGAGTTCGAAAACCATTAAGCCCAAAACCTAAATCTAATGACTCCGATGACCACAAAGCCTCAAAATTTCTCTCCAATCCGCCTCAACCTAACTACCCGGAAGCCCAAAGTTCCAATTCCCGGCGGTGTGTACCGAGTTAAATTGATCTCTTCCTTCTATGTTCCCAAACCTCCCGAAAGTGAAGCTTCAAACTCTTAGTTTTTTTTTTCTCTTCAAAAATCCAAACCCTTTTCCTTCTCTAATCCCTGAACTTCAATGGAAAGCACAAGGCAGAGAGAAAAAGATTCAATCAGACACCGAAGACCCCTCCCTACTTCAAAACTCTAACAAGACTCGAGAAAGGTACCTTTACTTTCTAGTATTTTTCTGTATTTTTGTTAAACTTTGAACTCTTCAATCTGAAAACTAGAACCCTAATTTCTTAAGAACCAAAACCCTAGTTGCTATTTCCCCCCTAAAACTGTCCTCCTCTTTACTGCTTGACAAAATGTGCTATTTAAAGACCCTCCTCCTTTCATCTCCACCGTAAGTTCCCTTTTGATCCTATGGCTCCTAATTTTTCCATGCTTATTGATTTTCATTTTATAATTTCTTTTGTTGCTTTGTGCATGTGTCAAACCGTGTCAAGGACAAGCATTAGCACACAGTTTTGGCTCTCTGTCTTTGTCCTTTTCTCTCATTTTCTCCCATTTTGCTTCTCACATGCTCTCTTTTACTTGCAGGTGAAAATTGTTATTGACGTGTAATGAGAGGCGAGTTGTCCTAATGGGTAGAAGACAACTGGTGAGGACTTCAAGGCTTATTCTTGCAACCAATGAAGGCTTGACAGCAAGGTAAATTTCCCCTCTTCCATTTGTTTGCTCCTTGCTATTTTAATTATTTGAAGGGAATGTTTGTTGACTGCACTTAGCAATTCTGCTTGTTGCCTTTTGTTTTCATGTTCGAAGCTTAAGCTTAGTTCTTTTAGGCCAACGACATCTGACAAACCTTGTAAGTAACTTATCTTTGTCGTTTTTATTATTGCTTGATGATAGAAACATGCATGCTGCTAGTATAAGGGGAATTGGAACATGCTAAAAAAATGCTATGAAATGATGATAATGTAGTGTGTGCATCGTGGCAATGGGTTGCTGTCTAAAAATGCATCTATGACTATGTGTTTGATGGCTGCAAGTGATGAATCTGTGTTGAATTGCTTGAAATACGATGGATGCTGCAATTTAAATGCAATGTAGTGTATAAATATGAGAATGCATATACGTGCTGCTGTGTAAATGATGAGTGCTCTGAAGATGTTTAATGGATGATTGAAATGCAGTATTTTTCACATAATATGCATGCAATTCTATTCTAAATGCTAGAAAAGGTGTTAAAATGCTTGTGTAATGAATTAAATGCCTGCTGGAGTGAAAATTTGTCCCAAATGTGATTTGAAATGCATCTACACTAAAAATGCAATTGAACTAACTCTAAAATGCCCTTATGGAATGCTGAGTTAACAGAAAGTGTAATCACTCTAAATGCTTATAACTAATCAACTAGGAATGCATGCTAAAATTCAACTGTAAGTGCTCTGCTGATTTGGATCTTCCTTTGTGATTGTGTATGCTGCAATTTTTTCTATTTTGTGCTGGCCGAAATGAAACTATGCATACTGCCTAAATGAGATGAAATGTGATACTCTGTTTTTCTTTTCTGTTTTTTTTTAATGTTATTTATGCTGCTAAATGGGGAATATGCATGCTGAATTTATTCCATTATTATGCAATGAGTGCTGCTGAAGTCAATTGAAAGTTGAAACAGACTACATGCCTATGCTCAACTACATACTTATGCTTATGGAACCTAATATGAAATGTAAGAATATTTATAAAGGTGACCTTACTAATGCAAAATACTTTTGTGTGAAACTGTGAATGCTGTCTAAATGCATATGACCTGAACATATGCAACTTGATGTCATGTGAAAGCTATTTATGTGCCGGGATGCAAATAGTCTCTCTTCTTCATTTTTGATTAATTGAAATGCAATGGTATGTGAAGAGTGCAAGAGATGATTAACTACATGCTAGAATTGCCTATTTATGCTAACTTGACTATGTATGCTGCTAAGATTGAATAAATTTTGTGTGAATAGGTGCCAGAGACAAATGTGCATTACAAGCTGCCAATTAGTGGATGAGAGACAAAAGGCAATGGGTAACAGAGTTGTCAAGGGAGAAAGGAGAGAGCCGAACCAAACTAAGGTATCCAAAATGAGAGAAACAACATTCTTTGCAATTCCAATTTTTTGTAATTTTCTGAACTTGAGACTTCAATCTACAAATGCAAATGTAAAGCTACTTTTTCGTATTTTGTAAAGCATGTAAATCAAAACATGAAGAGTGAAATTTTTTTTTCCAATTTCCATATTTTTGTATGAGAGGCAATTGGGTTTGGGAAATCAATAAACATGGTGCAACGGCCTAAACTAAAACAGACCAAAGACAATTGGTCCCAAAAAGTAAAGTAATGGCTCAACAATTGGCCCAAATATGAAGATGGAAATGGCCCTAATGAAATATTCAACAGATAAAAACCCGACATACAAGGCCCAAAAGGATTTTAGCCAAGATCCAAATGTCACATGGTTATGGGGAGGTCCAAGAAGGCCCAAAGCACTTACCCAAAAGCAGATGAAGATATAAAAAGAAATGAGATAAAGAGAAAAAGCAGATGAAGATATAAATATAAATGAGATAAAGGGAAAATGAATTATGCTAAATGCTAATGCAAAGGCTGATGCAACATGTGAATCTATCAAAACACCCTAGAAAGTTAAGAAATGACCTAAATACCCTTAAATGAAAATTAAGAAATATTTTAAGCTAAATAAAGAAGGATATAGGCCAAAAATGGGTGTCTACAAATTGGGCTTTGGGTTTCAAAGCAAAGTTTTAGATCTCGAAGTCCTCTTTCCAACGCCTACTCACACGCCTTATTTGGAGGTCTGAGTCACACGTTATGGTCGTTTTACCGAGACTGCGCAGAATCCTAATCCAAATAGGAAAGGGTTGCGGGAATTTGAATATTTCCTTGGCTTGGACCGCGCAAATTGGGACTTTGACTCCAATTATGGGCTCATATGGGCTGAATATTAACCCATATAAAATATTCAAAAGTGCATGTCTTCAAAATCTTCTCCATAGCTTATCTTCATTCCTTCGCAATTTAAGTTCAATCCTCAATTCTTGCTCCTTGAAATAATTCTTCAATGGTCTTCATATCTTGAAATTATCTTCAATAAATCTTCAATCACGAACTTCGAATCTCCAAATCTTCACTCCAAATTGCTAAGTTCATATTTGTGACAAAAGTCATCAAATTATCTCCAAAAATAGTGAAAAACAACAAGTTTCCACTTTTCTTCTCTTCAAGACCTAAAAACACAAATACTTGCAAAATATGGTTAAAACACACATAAAAATACTCAGAAACATAGGAAAATGATCATAAAAATAGGGTTAATTTTGTCTTGATCAACCTGACTCCTCCACTTTTAGGCGACCTCGGAAAGTGCCTTGGAACGCTATTAACGACACTTTCGAGGATTGTGCTGCCAGTGCCCTGTCGTTTGATGGAGTTAAAGATTAAAGGGCACAAAACCATTTGTCTCATCTACTCCTTTGCCTCCTCCCATGCAATCAAATTTTCATATATTAAAATCTACTGGATATTGATACCCCATTGTTGGACTTGGGCTCTCTTGCTCTTTCCTTTTTCTTTTTTTCTTCCCTGTTCATCTTCTTTACAACAATTTTTTTTCCTGCCCAAAATCTCTTCAACAATCTCTACAATCTCTTTTTGTCAGACGATTCAACTAGAGTTGGAATTTTTGGTGTTGAATTGAAATTTTAAGTGAGGGTAAAAATGTCATTACAACCTCCTTTTTAATAATTTTTAAAAGTTTCATTTCCTTTTTACTAAATTTAATTTGATATGGTACCAATTAATAATAATTATTGATAAACCGTACTTATTTGAAATTCTCCCTCTCTATATATTCAAGCAAGAAGAGTACACTGTTATTTTTTCTTTGGCTGAAATCTCAAATAAGTCCCCGAACTTTGCCATAAATATCAAATAAGGGCCCGAACTTTGAAAAAGATCAAATAAGGGCCCCAACTTCGCGAAAAATCTCAAATAAGTCCACTCCGTTAATTTGAACGGTGCGTGAGTTACACATTTTAAAAAAACGCGTGAACAAATCAAAAAATGACACGTGGCTAAAATAAATCTGATTTTAAGAAATAAAAAACTTAAAGAAAAAATACAAAACAAAAATACAAAATAATGAAATATAATTAAAATCAGATTTACAAATAAAAAAACCCCGTTCATTTGTACAAAACCCGTATTTACAAAATATCTCTCAAACGTTAAAAAATCTTTGTCTTTCAAAAGTCGACGATAATTCATCCTAAAATTCGCGAAACCCTAAATCCTAAATGGTCGAAATGTCGAGCGAAAAGTGGAAATAGCTTGCGAAATTTGGAAATTTTTTGAGCTTCGCGAAATCTGTCGAAGATTGTTGATTCGATTTTTAAGGTTAGTTTTCGTAATTTCGGGGTTTAGTTTTGCGACGTTCGTAGAAATTGGGTTTGGGAATAGGGTTTCGAAGTGTATGGGTATTTGGGGTTTTCGAAAAAAATTGGGTTTTCTAACTCAGATATAACAGAATTGAATCAAAAGTTTTCTGTTTGAGATATAAGTTTTCTGTATAAAGTTTTAAAATTGACAAGAAGGTGAGAATTTGCTATTTAAAGACAAACATACATGTGGAGTATATTTTTTGGTTCAGCGTTATTTATATCTCAATATTGTATGTTTGTCTTATTGTTTGTGGTCCTAATATGATATTGAATTTATATGTTTGTGGTCCACATGTTTGTATTCATTTTCTTTATGCATCAATATATATATATATATATATATATATATATTCTAGTGTGGTTCATTTCTTTAATATGTTGACAGGTGTGTTGTTTGCATGTGGGAATTATATAATTTTTCAATCAAATTTGGGAATAATTTATAGGTTTTGTCTAAGCTAACATATGACAAGTTTCTGTCTCAGAAAATGGGTCTGCCTTTTTTTTGGTAAGAAAGGAACAGAATATATATATATATATATATATATATATATATATATTAAGAAATGGAGTTTACATCTCTTGGAAAAAGGGGTCTGCCTTTGTTTTGTTTTCGTCCTGCTTTTATATCAAAGGAAATGATGAGCAATGCATCAAACTGCATGCACTATGATTGCAAAGTACTGGTTAATTTTTTTATTTTTTTTTGATAATAAGTACTGGTTTAATTAATCTACTACATATTGGAAGGTCAATGCATCTTTTTTAGGTTATATTAAGAGAAGCCGTATACTCAACTTATTATAAAGTCTATGGTTTTGGTTGCTTAAGTCCCTAGGCCCACCCAAGTTTAGTACCAAGTAAGCCTTTAATAATGCGTTATAAGTAGTTAATTTGTTTAAAACCCAGCTCTTACAAGAATTAAATATAGCAAAGCCCAAAACATTGCTTAAGACAACTAAATTATGAAACAAGTTCAATCAAATGAATATTTTCTTGTTATAATTGAAACAAATGGTTACTGAATGTTGCTATTTATGGTTACTGATTGTTAGGGAAAGTTTGTTTAATTGTTGTTGCTATTTTTGAGTGTTTTTGGCATTGATTATTGGCTGCTTTGTTTTGTTCAATTTTTTGGCAGGATGGCGTTTTTTGAAGGCATTGTCAGGTTTCATTATTCAGGGTCTTTTGTAGGTGAGGGTGAAAGTCTTAGGTATGAAAATGGAATTGTAGATGAATTAGGGATTGATCCAGATAAGTTGAGTAAAATTGAGTTGGAAGAATTATTAAAGGATGCTGGTTGTAAAAATGTTTTGCATATATATTACAAGAGGCCAGGAATTAGTATGTGTAAGGGGCTTAAGTTGATTGAAAGTGATTTTGATGTTTTAGACATGGCTGGGGAATTAGTTGATCGTGGCGAGGTAGATATTTATGTTGTACACAAGGTTGATGATCCACATGATGCTGTTTTAGAGTTGGAGTATGAAGAAGTTATAGAGGTTGGGAATGAGGCACATGTAGATGCTGTTAATGATGTTGGTTTAGATGATGTTAATGATGCTGGTTTAGATGCTGATACTGATGCTGGTAAGGAGGGAGGTTTAGAAAATGAAGAATTAGGAGCTGGTGAAGTAGGCATTGGGGTAGAAAATGTTAATCTAGGAGCCGTTGATGGAGAAAAATCAAAATGGCGCTTTACCAAATGTTGATGGCTTAGGTGGCCAAGATGGTGATAGAAATGCCCAAGATGCTGCTGAAATACATGTGGAAGAATTTAGTAATGGGTGTGCCTACTTTGTTCCTGTAGAAGACGACAACAGTGGAGATAAAGATCCTGAGGTCAAGTTTGCTAGATCTGAGTTTGAAACTGTTAGAGACAAAATGTTAGATGAGTTTGAAAGATCTGGTTTTAGCTTGCCAGGTTTTAGGCCAATCGATGCAGCTGAATATGTTAGTGGCTTAGAAAATGAGGCTGACCCTAGTAATAACCTTAACCCTGAGGAACCCTACTATTCTACTGATGAGTTAGGAGATTTTGATAGTGATGATGATGCAACTAGGAACCCAAGTAGGTTTCCTGTCTATAATCCTAACAATGAAATTCCACATATTGAGGTTGAGATGCTTTTCACCAATTCTGGTCAATTTAAGCATGCAGTTAGTTTGGGATCCATTTTGAAGAAAAAGGGAATTTATTGGGTTAAGAACAGTAAAGAAGGGGTGAGGGCAAAATGCAGTGATCCTGAATGTCCCTGGGAGATTTATGCTAGTTTTCAGAAATCAATCCAGTCATTCCAAGTAAAGAAGTTTATATCTAAGCATACATGTAATAGGGTGTTTAGCACACCTAGACTGTCCCAAAAAATGTTAACTCAACTTGTGTCAGTTGACATCAAGAGAGATCCTTATATTCCTTACATAGAGATAATTCAGCTGGTTTCAGAGAGATATGGGTTAGATGTGGAACTAAGCATGGTGAAAAGAGCTAAGAGTGATGTTGTGAGGTCTGTGGCAGCAAATTATGAAAAAGAATTTGCTTCATTACAAGCTTATGGTGAAGAAATCAAGAAAACCAATATGGGAAGCTCAGTGTGGATGCAATGCCACAAGGACACTGTTGAAAGTCCACCCTTATTTCAAAGGTATTACATCTGTCTCAACAATCTGAAAAGGGGATTTGTTCTAGGTTGTAGGCAGTTTTTAGGTTTAGATGGGTGTTGGTTGAAATCTCTTACAAAGGGTGAGTTACTTGTGGCTGTTGGGAGGGATGGAAACAACCAAATGTTTCCATTAGCCTGGGCCTTGGTGGAAGTTGAAAGCACAGATTCATGGAAGTGGTTTCTTGAGAGGCTCATGATAGATATAGATTTCAGAGAAGGATATGGATGGGTATTGATGACTGATCAAATGAAGGTATGTGTATTTTATTTAGTTTGATGTACATTTAGTCCTTCTCATCTTCAAACTAGTAATGTATGTTTGCTCTGTTATGCTTGCAGGGACTTGATACTGCGATTGAATCAATGCTGCCTATGGCTGAGCATAGATTCTGTGCTCGGCACATGTATGTGAATTGGAAAAAGAATGGTCGGCACAATGGAGAGGAATTGAAGCAAGCATTCTGGTCTATTGCAAAGGCACCAAATGAAAGGGTGTATAATCAAAGGCTTGAGGCATTGAGAGGGTGGAATGCAAAAGCAGCTGAGGATATAGAGAAATCACCAGTAAGGCAATATTGTAGGGCATTTTTGAGTGCTGATGAGAGATGTGATATGATCGATAACAATATGTGTGAAGCTTTTAATGGGACACTGTTAAAAGCTAGGAAGCTCCCAGTGATTTCATTATTTGAGCATATTAGAAGGAGGATGATGGTTAGGATAGCTGAAAAGAGGAAGGAGTGTACAAGGTGGAAAGGCAATCTTGGGCCAAACATTTGGAAGATTATTAACAAGAATGCTGATATTGCTGATAAGTGTTTAGTTTATGGAAATGGAGCAGATGGTTATGAGATATTGCACGGTGAAGAACAATTTGTGGTGCACTTGGACAACAAGACTTGTAGTTGTAGGAGGTATACTCATTCTGGTATACCATGTGCACATGCAATTTGTGCAATAAGGCACAAGAAGACCAACATTGAAGATTATGTTTCCTCCTGGTATCATAAGGAAGTCTATGAATTAGCATATGGATTCCCACTGGAACCACTCAAAGGCTTGGAAGACTGGCCAACAATGGATGGTGAGCATGAACAAGTCCACCCACCTGCATATAGAAGGATGCCTGGAAGGCCCAAGCTTGCTAGAAGAAAAGGGGCTCATGAAAATGAATCCAACAATAGGCCCAAACCAGCTCCAACAAAAATGTCAAGGAAGGGCACAGTTATGACCTGTCAAATCTGCCACCAAAATGGTCACAATAAAAGAGGGTGCCCTAAAACTAAAAGTGGCAATGAGGTAATTTTTAGCATTCTTTTGTCCTTTTATGCTTTATGTAAAGTTCACACTATTCATGCACATGGGCTGTATTGTTTAAAGGTACTATATATATTACCTCATTCCACTCCACTTGCCTCTGTTTTTATTTTTTTAATATTTCTCTTCTAAATTCAGGGGGCTTCAACAGATGAAACAAACCCTACAAACATGCCAGCAAACGCTTCAAACATGCCAACAGACCTGCCAGAAGAAGTGGAAACTTCTCATCCTCAGTCATCTTCAAGGACAAAACTCAACCCAAAGAAGAAAAAGGCCAATGTTGCTGCAATTGTTTCTGCTGCAATGTTTCTGCTGCTCAAGCTGCTGCAACTGCCAAAGTCCAGTATACAGGTACTCAACCTATTTTATTTACTTAATGTGAAGGGTTAAAAAAGTAGATCTGACCATGGGTACTTCTAAATTGTAATAATTGTGCTATTTTCCCTAAACTATACTTTAAGATCTGTACCAATTCTTCCATTATGCACTGTTTAAAATTAATCACCAAATTAATTATTTCCCATAGGTCAATTAGGCATTGGAAATGCCTCTTTTGCTGCTAATTTTTTATCATCAAATGATGTTGGGTCGATTGGTAATGCAACTGTCAACATTACCTCTGCTCAACAAGTCCCACAAACTGTCCCTGATAATGTCCCAGATATATCTAAAGGAAAGGCAAAGGCAGCAGCTAAAGCAAAGGGTAAAACCAAAGGAAAACCTCCAAGAGTTGCTGGTAGGGTTGTTCAAGATGGGAATGGTAAAGTTCTGAGCACCACAGAGCCTAATTTCAGAACTAGTCCTAAATCAAAGGCCAAGCTTTTTGGGAATGTTCAAGGTGGAAGTGCATCTACATGTAATACCCCTACCCCTAACTGGTTTGAAACTGTGAGCTCAGCAAGCACTGGAGGACTTCAGCAAGCTTCTACCAACAACAAAAGGCCAAGAGAGCCAAGAGGGATGGAGGGATATGGACTTTACACCAATCCACAAGGGGTGGAAATTGAGGATGTAAGTTAATTCACTTACATTTGGCATTGCTTCTTATATTTTTTAATTGGGTTGCATCTGTCATTTTTCTAAATCCTTATTCTATTACACTTGAACAGGCTGGTCTTATTACTCAAAGGGTGCATAAAATTGTCAACAAGAAAATCAAGTCATCATCAGAAGTTCATGGAACCCAAGAATCAAACAATTCCAGTTTGACTAGCAAGGGAGGAAGGAAAGCTCCTTGGAAGCCATAGGAATTAGGGAATTTATGTTAATGCTTTGGAAAACATGTTAATGGATGTTTTTTTGTGAAGAATTTATTTGCGAACTTTGTTATTTGGGCAATGTACTTGAAATATTGCCATAAAACTGAATGTTCTTGTGACAATGTTACATATTTTCCATTCATTTTGAATGTGAATTCATGTTACCATTTCAATTACAGAGATCAATATATGGACCAAATAACAGAATCCTGTTGTCTTTCATTTCATGGAAATAGTAGAT